>JAECUM010010248.1:0-55723 GCA_016617855.1 Megalonaias nervosa
GCAGCAAATTCAGCTTCTTGTTTTATTGTCAGCGGTTTCATCGCTGCTGTCTTAGCGAGTAACATCAGAATGAAATCAATCTCGTTGATAAGGTTTTTCAGAAGTCAGACAGCACGATTTGCGCCACGATATTTTTACTGATTTTGATAACCTTTTATCAACAGCACAAACAACTTTATAAGCTACTCCACAAGGAATATGTTCTTGAATTTTTCTTGTCGAAGATTTATCATCGTTATTTTCTGCTCCTAGCACTGGAAGTAAAATAGACTCGATATCTGCGTAAATAACAAAAGGAACTTTCATCTTGTGTCTGTAATTTGTAAATTGCAATGTTTTTTCATCTTCGCCAGGCATAGATATCCGCTGTACGTCAGATCAATACTCGAGATGTCGATCAAGTACTGGCTGAGATTTACAGTGGTACAAGCATCTGGCACAGAAATATTTCTTTTCCCTATGGTTGTTGTACTGACCTCCGACTAGCCCGTTAAAGTTATTGATCCACGCGTAATGATTTTTTTATAAAATAGTAAATTTATTGTTCTTTGTGATGCTCGATCGCTGATGTATCTGGGATATATCTTTTATGATTTATCATCGACTATGAAGATGCTAATTACACATGATAACAGGAGATTGTTTTGGTTTTCAAAATTTGGAATTTGTTTCTCAACAACAGGAATGTCAATCCCGCTAAAGTTTGGATTGTTACCATACTTAATATAATTCGATAATCGATAAGGATGATCTAGTGCTGGAAATAAAGCTGATAATATGGCCCATTGAAAACTCCTGTCGTCACTGTTCTTGACATTTACACAACATTTCGATATTTTTAAAAAAATTTTAGTTGGCAGCTCAATATGCGAGCTACCTCGCAATGGATTATATTTCATAGTGTGAAATAATATTTAATTTATTGAATCTCCAACCTGATCCAGATGCTACGTACTTGTCGATTTTTTCTCCATATTTCCTGAAATATATTATCTGACAACGACTTTAAATCTGTCCCTGTTAAAATTCGACGAGATTTTGATGCGATATAAGGATCAGCAAATTCCTCGCGTTGCTGTTGCTGACATTTTTGAATCGCCGAAGATATATTTAGCTTTGAAAACTGAACATGAAACAGCACAATAATCTTTAGACCCTTGTGCGTGGCAAGCTCGGATTTAATTGTTGGCTGAAGCAGATGATATAAATGTTTGGCAGAAAAATTTTCTAGTAAACGTTTATTTTCAAATCTCAAGCTATTATCGAACCCAGCAAATGCGGTTGCAATTTTTTAGATTGATATATTTCTGTTGAGAATAAACTTCTCTTTGCGATATAAGCAAGTTTCAGTATCGCTGTATATACTGATTTACGTTTCTCTAATAGTACGATACGAAAATGTCAGTTAGGGAAACAAAATTTTTATTACTATAAGATGAGCAGAGTTATGCTTAGTGGACTTAAACCAACGGTTAGTGAACAGGAGATATTCTACCTTCATCAGAAGTACAACTGCTATGCTGGAAATATGCTGGGAGTGGTGATTAATCTTAAAACTAAAGCTTCGTTTGGGATTAGAACTTCAGCGGGTTATAAGATAAAAGTGAAAGGTGTTCATGATACCGAGTATACTGAAATCTTTATCAAAGATTTTGTTGATACGCTGTTCTGTGATGATATTCCAACGGGGGATTCGAGTTTATCATGTGAATGATCAGGTAACAGATAATAATATCGCCAACTTGTCATTGCAAGACGAGTATCAACCACATCCGATTTATGATGTTATGTATATGTAATTAAATTTTTTGTTTGTTAGTTTTAAATTTTATATTTTTATTTTTATTTCATTACATGTTATTTTAATGATAACTTTATTCACTGGATTTGACATTTTTCCAGAAAATTCAGTTCAATTCTGTTAAACCTGATAAACAAACATTAGTAGAAACATTATATCTTTTGGTGACCTCAATTCAGAGCCAGTTTCAGCTTTGGAGTGAACAACTTTTTTATTATTGAATCTAATAGTAAGATTCATAAAGTAGAGTCAAAGCCGTACATACCATACGTGATAGTCGGCATGTAATGTTTCTACGTCGCTTGAAAGAAAGTGATCACGTGACCCCATACGGGTATCCGTTCTACGTTGTAGTTAGGCTTAAAACACACATTATTATAGTGATTTTGTCCAGTCCTGCATTTAACCTTTGGAGCTCAAAAGTGTTTTTGTTGTGACCAGTTTGAGTTGAATTTTTATTTTAATTCAATTTAAAGTAATATAGTTTCCCTGGAAATTACTAGTGCTGATCAGAATTCTTGGACAAAGACATTTATTGGAAATTATTCGGAATTCCAAACTGGAATATTATTCTTGGTGATTCAACAAGGAACTGTTGACAAATCAGGACATAGCAGGTTATTCAATACGTCATCGCCTTCCATCTTGGAACTTCATTGGGATTCGAACTGTGATTCACTTAGGACTTTTTATTGACAGGACTTATATTTATTAATTCTAGGATTAATTTTGGATTAGTTTCATAAACCGTAATTCCTTTTTCATATTTTTGCCTTGTTTTCTAGGGAAATATTTATTTTGTTACATTTTACAAAGCTTGTTGGCTTCACTCTTTTCTTTGTTACTTTTGCACGAACCTAGACACGTAACAATGATCTGTACCAGGCCAACGACAGAGGAATTATCAGAAATATTAAAACAAAAACAGTTGTTGGTTTTATAAAAAATAATGATTATTTGCAATTAACAGTATGAGGAACTAACACCGACCAAATTAAATATTTTTGTCATAGGTTCGTGTTTTAGGTATTTCACGGTACGATTCCAGAAGGTTTAGTAATTGACCACAGAAACAGCAATAAAATTGACAACCGACTCGAAAATTTAGGCCTTGTGTCACAAAAAGAAAATGTTCGTCGAGTTAGAAGAGGTGGTGTTAATTTAAAAAAATCTGCGAGATACGTTGTAGCATCTAACTCTGTCACATGTGAAGAAATATTATTTTCTTCAATCTCATCAGCAGCAACACATTTTAACATTCTTCAATGCCAGTAAAACTGATTGCAGATAGAATCTATAAATCTGCATTATCAAAAGATTTAACGTCAGAATCTTCTCTTTTTACGAATCACCTGCTGTTTAAAATTGACATATCTATTTAAGGTTTCTTTGTAGTATTAGACAAATATCTTTCCATGTCGAAGTATATGATGGAGTTCAAGATTGCTGAGCAAGATCAAATTATTTTTTCTCCTTCTACTTCAAAGCGAGCTACGATGTTGTCACCGCGGAACATATTTCTTACAGCCTCTTCTAGCTGATAAGGATTTATAACATTAGCTCGAGTAACAAATCTATCCATATTTATAAATTATGCAAATTAAAGAGTTTTACACTCCACTGCTAGCAGTTTATTTATAGATCAATTTTGAGAATGTTTCTGAGATCTTCCCTTGTCAAACAACAGTGAACTCATTTCATAACAGTATCCCTGTCATATGAAACAAATATTTTTTGGTATTTCTCAAGTTCTGATAAATCCGAATCTGTCAGTAACACATTAAATGCCGAGTAAGGATCATGTTCAACTAGTACGTTAACATACTTTTTTCTGTTTTTCACTGCTCATAAATATCTTAACAGCATCGAATAACAGATTCATATTTAAGGCTTTAGCTCTGACGATGCTTCTTATTTCATCTGGCATTTTATTACAGTAATTGAAAGATTGTCACATGTTTGCTCTGATATCGATTGTGATACTGTAGAGTGCAGTCACTCGGAGTGTAAATTGCATCAGGATTCGAAGAATCCCAATACTGCTAGCAGTCAAGATTAGAAGAATCTCGAGTTTGATCTAGAGATGTATTTATTTACTGTCGTCGAAGATAAATTTGCTGATGAACCAGTTATAGTACCTCAAGACGAGCAAGTTTATGTCACAACAAATACTTCCTCGGACCAATTTGGAGTGAATTCTTTTTCGAACGTTTTTCTTCGTTAATGAAATTCTAACAGGAACACCAACTTTAAATTTATGTCTTCGGTACATATTCTCATTCACCAGTATTGGATTTGTGACTCCTTTTTTGGGCGACATCCCAAGAGTTTTATGTTTAGTGGTATTGTAATGCGATACAGTCCTTGATAGAACATCATATCTCTTAAGCACAATAAGATCACAACCAGATTTATCGTTTTCGTTGTCACGGTAGCATATGACATGACGCATTGCAATTGAATCAATCTAATTTTACGGCTCTTGCCCCGGAATTTGGTTGTCATTTCCATCAAGTTGATTATCGAGCGGATTCTAAGGACCTGTGTACGTGTGAAATAGCAATGTCTATCCTTTGCTGGGTTTCGGTAATTTGCCAATTAACTTGTGAATATCCAAAGCCGGATCCGATTACATCTCGTTGATTACAACATTGACAGTAAGTTATTCTTTTATCCATGCATTTTTATTATAATTTAATCGTCGATTAAAATAACTTCAGGAATTCTTGGCATTCCTCCAGGTAGTGAGTCACTCAGTTTTGCTTGCCTAAGAAACATGCTCTTTTTTTCTGCTACAGGTAGCACAAACACTTTTCAGCATTAGTCTATTGTTTTTAGTTGTTTCCATAGTTTGGTTTGTATTTTCCGTTTTACTTCTGCACTTCAGGAAATGAGTTGTCATTTTTATAATTGCTTGTTAGATAAAAATTGTAATATCTAAAGTATCGTTTACCAAGCTTGGTTATGTGTAAACTGCCATATAAATTTCAGAAAATCACCCAGTCCGCTAGCGGACGGGTTTGCACTCTGTGCTTGCGTCCCACATGCTTTCATCCGGGACATTTGTTTGATAAACATAACACAACAATATTCACAAGCTGCAGTTCCAACTGGTTGAAGTTGATTAGAACAGTAATTTTTTTTTCGACGATAGCACGTACTGTTTGATAACATCACTCGGAGGTAGACCAAACGAATCAAAATAGTTGTTGTTGTTGTTGTAAAGCGCTACCCAATGCGTGCCAGATCCGTTGTTGAAATTCTGAATATTTATTACACAGCTTGCTACAGCTGCTGGCACAGAGCGAAGTGATAACTCGTCCTTAGAAAATACTCCTTCAAATCCTTTGACATCTTTCATTTTATCTAGAATCTCAAAGCTGTTCAATGTCGGGTACCAGGTAACATCCGTCGTCACCCACGTCCTATTCCCAGAAGATTAGGAAGTAAACTTCTTGCTGTTCCGGCTAGCAACGGCCCTATGAATCCACCTTTGACCGCTTTCCAGTTCGTCTTTCAGGTTCTCTTTTTGTAGTTGTTTCTTTGCTGTTTTACGTTTCCGTTTTATTATAATCGTTAGACAAAAGTGAAAATGCTTCACAGTGTGCACAAGTTGTTTGATACCGTCACCGATGATTCCAGACACAGCTTTTTTAGTTGCTTCGGATATTGCAACTGACGCAGCGGCTATTCCTAATGATCATAGTACTGGCAATAATATTGGTAGTACCGTTTTTGTAATAGTTGTTAGTGCAGGTCCCAGAAATCCTCCACTTATTTCTTTACTTCGAACCATTGCAGTAACTTGCGTTGCTGATAAACTTAAGATAAAAGTTTTTAGCAGTCGTATTTTATTGAGTTGCCGCTGTGTTAGCATCAGTTTTTCTGGCAGAACGCCTTGTGTTCCGCTAGTACTCGCCGTTCCGAAATCTATCTTCAGTGAAACAGACTGTCGTTTAACAAAGCTTGTGTTAATGTTTTAACTTGACACTGCGATAAATTTATCTCGTGTATACTATATTTCAACGTATTTTATTTTCCTTTTGTTTGAAAAAATTTGTACCGTTCACACCTAAGTGTTTACACTTGGAGAGTCATTCTGCCTGTTGTAGACTCTATCGTTAAGAATCTGTCAGATAATATCAACGCATATGCATAATACATATCTGGAACAGCTGGAGCAACTGGAATATATAGTGTCCATATAACCTCAACATCTGAAGTTTATCCAGTAGCTCGTTCTGAGTGTTTTGATACGTCAAAGTGAAATATCGGATAAAGTGTTCTAAACTCTTCGATTGAAATTTAAGATCCTCTATAGTCATCCTGATACTTTTGCATGGCCTCCTTCAGGTACATGTAAGCACGAGATACATTTCTAACAGCTCCAAGTGTAAAATAACATTCGATCGCTCGTTCTGGATACGGTTTAGAATTTGTCTGACAAATATTTGTCTGACATCTGTATTGTCGAAAACTGAATTGTAGCTGACTATTACGTCGGTCTTGAAGCTGAAAAACAATAAATACTTGTCTTGGTAACTGTTCGCTTGATGCTAATGTTATTCGCCATGTATTATTGGTCGAATTTGGTACTGCTCTTTGATAAATTTTGTTTCGCATAAAGTACAATTTCTTAGTAAACGTGGTCAACATCGCCTCAAGTTCGATTGTTTTATCGATCGACGGAACGACACGTGGCATCAACAGAGCTAGTAGTGAAATTACAAACTGTGCATCATTAACACCTGCAACTTTCATCAGACAATCGCTTTGATCAGCTCGGTCAAGTATAAGTGTATGTTTCATACCACGAAAAACTTTGTTATAGTCTCTGCAAAATCCGAATGTTGTGCTAAGCGGCAGCATCATTGCTGTTTGACCCGAGCTATCAGTAAATTTTCGTCGTTTAACGTAACCCTCATTATATGATGGATTTCTAATAACAGTATTATTTATTACACGGTTTGCTACTGCTAACATTGCAGTTCCATCAGCATCAGCAGCTGGTGCAGGAATTTAAAGAGAATTACAGGCTGCTATCAGAAATCCTTGTCTCATCTTCATTTGCAGTTACAGATGGTGCATCGATCCCAAACGTATCAGCGTTTGCGATAAGAAAATCTCTTACTATATTTACTCTCTCAGAAGCATCAGCTCCTGTACCAAGTGCATTAAAAAAAAGCAAACTAGTTTGAAAGAGCGGCTCCAGTTCCAGCATCTTTTGACCACAACATATTTGTTGCAACAGGTCGTAAGTAGTCGTCGCTGAACGAAACTACGTTAAGAATAGTACTTGCAATTGGCAAGTACATATAAATATATTCTACGGTTTGATTAGCTAGTTGATATCTTGCGCTCTTAAACAAGCTCCAGCCATTATTCATGAGTGTTATTTGTGTGCCAGCAGCAATATTACCAGGTGCTGCTCCACCAGGTGGAGCTGATCGGATTCTACCTCGCACTTCAAGTACTGCTTTATGCTGCAGCAGAAATACATCTTCATCACGTGTGTTAAAGATTCGTATGCCCATTTTGTGAGGCTCATTTGAACTTCCATCGAGATACTCAACATACTAAAATTCAGCTGATGAGTCATCTGTAGTTATTTCCTTGGTCAGGTCAAGGTAATTTTGAGAGACATTCTTTATTTGTTATTGTTAGACAAAATCATGAACTACGGTAGGTTAACTACAGACTGTAAACAGTCCACTAGAACGCCGCAATATCTGGATGTGGTCTAGTTTCAGTTACTAATTTTCTAATAATTTCTTTGCCTGGCGGAGATAAGTTTTTTTTGTCCTTTTTATCATAGCTCATGCAGTTTCTGATGTTGGTGCAATTTCAGAAATTGCTTGTCTTATATCCCTATCGCTTGCGATAGGTGTACTTGGCAGAGTGCCTGGGGTACTCTGCACCCTCACTCTGCCCTTGATTTTATCACCAACCTTGTGTCCGACAGCTGTACCTGCTGCGGAGGCGGCTGCTGTGGCAAAAGCTTTTGATGCGTCTAACGCAATTGGTGCTCCTTTATTTGCAATTCCAGGTGCATTTTCAATTATTTTAGAGAATATATTTCCAAAGAAACCTGCAATAAATTGTTCGTTGTTTCATGTTGTTATACAAAACTGTCTGATAAATTTGACTCTGGTGAGCTGGATGTGATTAGTCAACCGACCATAATTGCAGATAATATGTTACAATTTCGTTGTTGAGATTTAGCTGCCGGCCGGATTGATCAGTCAGTGTCATCGTGATCGAAGATATTTGATTTTCGACACTTACAGGATAGTAGATTATTTGCCGTGACGTCACTTGCATCAGCGAACCTGGATTGTTTGACCCTGACAGCCATGTGCCGTATACGACCCTCTGGCAATCGAGCAGTTTACCAAAATCGAATTTAATTTTGTTATACCCACTGGTAACTCACCGTCGTATGAAATTGAAGCACTTTGTGATCTAGAACCGTATATTTGTCGAGCACGGACCCGATGCTATTGACTGTACCGAAATCAACAAGAAAATTGTTTTCAACATGATTCTGGCACGCAGCGTGTTATAGTTTGGAATGAGCTCAAAATTGTTTGATATAGATTCAACTCCAGTTGTAATCAATAACTTTATTGCTTTATTTAGATCTGTAACGTTATAAGCTTCTTGTGGTATCTTAACGGAAATCCAAGCCGAGTCTGGCTGGATCGACTGAAATGTGAAATCGTCATTCAAGTTAAGTTTTTATATTTGCCATGGCGTGCCAAGCAGTAGCTGAAACTAAACCTATTTCATATTGAGTCCCTGTGCCAAGTTCGATTCGGGGATTCTAAATAGCAGAAAAGTTTGAGCTGTCCGCAGTAGTCTGAGATGAATCAAGCAGTAATGTAGTCGATAACATTCTTATTTTATCCGATAGATAAAACTGATCTGCCAGCAGTGTGTGCTTTGCGGTTAGCGAATCAGATCAATATGTAAAATATAATATTCGTCGGATGCTAGATAACCGTTTGATCTGAGATTATTTAAAATTTCGACAATTTCGTTGTTGATTTCCGTGCTCATATTTCCCGCTTCTTTCGATGATATAAGAAGTATTAGTCGATCAACTATTTCAGCGATTGAGACAAAGATTTTAATTCCAAGACCACTAGACTGAGAAGGTCTGAGTGACTCATTTGATTCAGATGATTCATCTTGTTTCTTGACCTCGAGGTAGATCTTCTGAGATTATCATCAGACTCATCTATGACGTTTCTTTTTACTTTTTTTAAACGTTCATATCTTATCTCAATCAGAGCACTGAAAAAAGGTTTTCTCAATGGTCTACCTTTAGTTTTTCTGTATCTATGTATTGTTTCTATGATATCACCTGCTAGAAAACCATTTCCCTAAATGGTCCCAATATCAGCACCATTTTCGTTAAAATTCCATCATTAGTAAACTCAACAAGATTTTTGTTATCATTAACCAAGTCATCATATTTTTGTAATTCCTTGATGTGAACATCAAGTTCTGATCTAACATCATCGTATTCATTATCACTCCACTCTCTCACCTTTCACAAATCGTTTTTTATATTAGTAATTTCCAGAAAGGTTGTTAAGTATCTGACATCTATATTTTCATACGTTTTGATGATTTCTTTTATATATCTGGCTCGAAAAATAAACCTGTCAAGATCATTAGATAACACCTCATGTAACTTCATCAATTTTTCTGCAATTTTAGCTTGTCTTGATGTGATAAACCGTGTTTGTTTTAAACTATCATCAGATAATTTTTTGCCGTTTTTTTTATAACTTCAAGTTTAGAGGAATATCTTCGGCAACTTTCTTTTGTCGCTCTTCGAGAAAGCCTTTTAAATATATTTCATTTAACTTTTCAATATCCTCTGGAGATACCGCAGAAATATCTGGCTGTTTGGTAATTACAGCTTCAGTCACTGGTCTAAAAAGTCTAGCAGTTTCTTCTGCTATTTGGTATTGTTCTCTACGTTCCTGTTCAATTTTTTTTTAATGCGGCTCTCGTTGCAACAAATTTCTTTAAAACCTCCATTCGTTTCGCGTGCATTTGTCGTTTTTTTTAATATTTTTATTAGACTAATTTTAGATTTTGACCGTTAGACTAATTTTCAGATGCTTACCGTTAGATTAATTTTCACAATCTAAAACTCTATCTATTCCACATCTAAACATATAATTTCGATCTCGTGTTATTTTATCAAATAAAAAGAAATTGTGCTTTCCTTGGCCAGCACAATTATGATAATGCTCAGCAAATGTATGTTGTAATACACTTCTGCATTGTTCTCGTGCTATATTTTGTACATCAAAGTTGCCGAGTCCAGCGAAAAGTATAACACAACCTGTATTTCGCCTGATAAATCTGTCGACGTTATAAAAATCCTGTGCCAGATAAACTGCTTTACATTTTCTGTTGCGTGACAGTGATAAAGAAGATTTTATCTTATCCATCTCGACGTTCCTGAGTGGGATGTCATCAAACACAATTACTTTATGCTCGTCTGAATCTATTTCGGCAACTGGAATGAGATGTTAAGGTTGTTTTATGATAAATATATCATCACTAATAAGTAGTTCAGTTTTTTAGTTTTTTGTTATACTCCGTAAGCAGCTTGTATTTATCCTGATGTGGATTTATAGTGTAGATATAAATTCGATCGTATTTGAACATGTTAAGTAATAGATTCATCAGCAGGTTAGTTTTGCCCGATCCAGTTCGTCCTACTATCAGATAACTGCAATCCGGTAGGTCGTGGTTATGCTGATGTTTGATTAATCGCTCGGTATCAAAGTTAATTTTGTTCATTCAATTTTAAACTGCATTTTATAAAACTAAATTTTATCAAGCGGTCAAAGTTCAATTTTATCGCGCAGTAATAATAACAATGAGCTATTACACAAAATTTGGTATGTTAATCGAAAGCTTAACAGAAAAAACAGCAACAACTACAACCACCAAGGCTAGCGCAGACTTAACAAATTATCTCAAAAAATCTTCAGATACATTGACAGGTAACTTAAATATGTCAGGTCAGCGAGTGCTAGACCTTGAAACAATATATCCTCCTGTCAACGTAGATAACACACAAGTCGTAAGCCTTGCCCAACTTAAGACGATCGATAATAGCAAGATATCGTTGAGAGGTGGATAAATGACTGGAAATATCAATATGAGTGGAGAAAAATAGTAAATCTAGAAACCGAGTATCCTCCTGCTATTATAAATAATACAAAAGCAGTAAGTTATACACAGCTTAGTGCGGTCGATAATAATAAATTGTCATTAATTAGCGGAACTATGGCTGCAAATATAGATATATGCGGGAAATTAATATTTAATACTCAGCTCGATAATACAACGTTGACCAATAACGATTTTGTAACAAATGTAAAGTTTGTCAAGGATAATTTTGTGATAAAATCCGGTGATACGATGAGTAGCGCGTTAGATATGGGCGCTAATAAAATAACAACGACTCATAAAGCAACTGCCGCATCGGATCTTGCAAATAAATCTTATGCTGACGCTGAAATAAGTTCAGCATCAGCAAGTACAATTTCTGCTACGGATGCAGTTTACGTCAAAAAATCTGGAGATACGATAACAGGTGAGATCTATATGCTTGCTAATAAGATAACTTCTACGTATGTACCTGTTGCTTCATCCGATCTTGTGAATAAACAGTACGTTGATAGTGTTACCCAATCGCTTGTGATTGATGGTAGTACAAAACGAGTTAACAGTAATGTCGGTCACATTCCTCATCTTGCTGATGCTGTTAATAATCGTTGGGGTTTTGTTGAAACAGCATCAAGTTATTATTCGGAAAATAAACCGAATTATGCATCAAGTTATTATTCAGAAAATAAACCGAATTATGCGTTTGCGTTTAACAGACCTATATCTGACGGGTTAGAGTGGACCACAAACGGAGAAACATCAAACTGTTGGATCAAAATACAGTGTCCAGAAGCCGTAGCAATATGGAAATATCAACTACGAGGTCCAATAAATGCTAATGTCGGACGAACTTTTGGCTGGAAATTAGAAGAATCAAACGATATTACAACATGGACTGCGCTATATATGACATTGCTTGCTCATATTACTACTTCTCATCAATTTACACTTGATTCTGGAGTAACCACAAACATGTACTTGTATTTCCGGATTTATGTTTTTGGCGCAGAAGGCCCATATACAGGTCTGGCGATGTTTCAGATATATACACTTGACGATTGAATGTGATTGTAATATATAATGTCTGTTGATCCTCCATCGATCAGAGTCGCAAAAGAGTTTTATAAATTCTATGCTAAACCCGAAAAAAAGAGATCGAAATAGCTGATGTTGATCAGCTAGTCCCAGAGAGTGTTGAGGAAGCAAGAGCGATAAGCATAAATGCTCGAATGAAAAAACTAACTTTCAATTCACCCGGTTTAAATGTGAACAGTGACAACTTTGTTAGATTTACAAGAATGAGGGCCCTCAACTGAAATACACGATCAGAGACTTTGATATAATTCGCAAATACTGTCCTGTAAGTAAATGTGAGGAACGGCGATTAAAAGCTGAAAAGTTTTTGACAAATACGTTGATTGAGCTAAATAAAGAAAACCTCTTGACGATTGACAAATATAACCTTACAAAACGAAAATACTCAAACAATACGCAGCCATAATCCATTTGTCCACTGGTCGAAAAGAATACAGGAATATTATATAATTAGGATTATGGGTCACTCAGACCTGGCGTTATTTATTGTCATTTTGGAAAATGTATTGTATCGGAATACTCCCTCAGATACACTACCCCGAGTCTCGCTATCTCGAGTTCTTTAGGATAGGTCTTGTATTTCTAGTGATACACCGCTGAATCTAAGGACTGGCTCTCCAGAGTGTGACAGATTTCTACGTCAGCGGGATACCGTCTTATTGGCTTCTTGTCGCCGACTGTGTCACAGTCTTGGTCGCAGTCGCCGACTGTGTCGCAGGGTTGCTGACTATCTTCCTCTAGTCACCGAGTCACCGACTGGACTTCCTCTGGTCGCCGACTTCGTCGCAGAGTCGCCGACTTGGTCGCAGAGTTGCGTCGTAATCCGATCGAGATCGACAGAGAGAAACGACAGTGCAAAATGTTGAAAGAAGAGTTATCCTCAGCCAAAACGTGTATTTCCGCAAGATCTCTGCGTTTCTTGGACGAGCCTTGTAGCGCCGGGATTTTGGTCGACGAAAGACCTTGTCCCTACTCTTTTCCGATTCCCTGGACTGGCTCTCTCCTGTCCAACGAAATACGACCAAATGTGCTTGCTCTGGCGGGGTAGTTATACTGCTACACTGCAGGGAACGTCTTCACACTATGTCACTTCTTAACGCACCACCAAAGCAGCCACAGTTGGCTCGTATATATACCCAGGCGGAATCACGTGACCCAAAACTAAGACTTTAGATGTCACTACAAAAGCCCGCCAAACATTTAAAATCACAACATTAACTTTAACGAAACGAAATATTAAATAACGAAACCAAAATTGAAGTCTATGGGGTTTCCTCTTTACACTCTTTACAGTATGTACACTGAACACTATGTAGACTAAATCCTAAAATGTCACAGAATAGGAAATTTATAACTGATTAGCGTGATCCCAATTACAATATGTGGCTTACACACAAATAGTCGTAGGGAATTGCCCGAAATTAGACACCTGGACTGAATTCTGGGGGCTCGAACCGGATATCTCCTCATTTTCCTAGCCCAGACGTAAATTAAGAAGCATTCGGTACATGATGTAAAGCGTCGAGTGGTGGCTCCTGTTTTCCATGCGAAGAATACATTAATGTGCAATGCACACAACTAAATCCTCGATGTGCTTACTTGCACGAGCAATGGTGTAAGCAGTTAGTGTACAGTGAACAGAGTTTCTACAAACTCGTCGAGCGGTTTCTCCTATTTCCCGATCGATGAGAAATTATGTAGGTGTTAATCCTAGTTATCCAGTCGTACAAGGCCTAACTGATGTTTGCCGATGATGATGACAGCCTTGCTGTTCGTCGTGGAAACCTTTGGAGAAAAAGGACAACACAGCATTGTAAGATGGGAGTAGTGTAGTGGGTCACCATAGCGTCAATGGGAATTAGCATTACAAGACCCTACTTTGTACTATAGCGTCAAGAATCGGGTAGTGTACTATAGCGTCAAAAAACACCCTGGGGCACTATAGCGTCAATGGAAATTTAACATAGGGAATGTATAGCGACAAGAGGAATGGAACAGGTAGGGTGACGTCACGGTACTGGACACTTGCAACAATGTAGCAAGTACCGTGACGTCATGCCACCTATTTCATTTCTATACAAAGTGTCATGCATTCGTGTTCGTGTCAGTGAATAGTAGAGTATGTTTAAATTTTTTTTTAGGCAAGAAAGAATAAATCTTTTCGAGGCAGTGGAGTGGCCCTGAAAAGAGCCGTTGTTTGTTATGTTAACACCATTCCGTTAACATAGAGGGCATCGCATAGGTCTTCTCTTTATCAAACGTCGTCTAACCTCTCGTCCATAAATTAGAACTCGCTTCAGACAGCCTTGTCTTTCCACATAGGTCCTTCTTTTCCAAACGCTTGTCTCGGTGATCCTAACGATTCTCCATGATGATCTCACATACATGGGTAAGTCCGTACGGAACAGCATCGACGATACCAGAGTAGACGATTCAACGTTGGTTCACATCTTTGTGACGAGGAACAGGTGAAGGGAATGAAGTGAGCCGCATTTATTTATAGTGGAAGACCGGATCAAAACTGATTGAAATTGTTCACCAATCCCAACACGCGTTACAAAATTCAGTCACTTCGCGGAGTCTGTCTTCCAATCCGAAGAGAGTTACCTGTGACGTCACATTCCCTATATAGGTGAGCTAGCGTCTGTGCGCAGTGAATCGATGCGACATTGTTTTGTGAAACATGACGGAAACTAAGAAGACAATGAATTCGGGTAAACTAGCTGTGGAGACGAGAAGCGATGGCATAGCAGTGGCTACCAAAGTTAACACAGCGCTACTTCCAGAAGAGACCGATTTCAATTGGGATTTAGTAGATTTTCTCTCTTCGCAAGAATTTGTTCCAGTACCAATACCTTCGCCACCTTCTCCTTCTTTACCACACGTCGACGATTTTAAATAAAGACAGAAAGAAGAATTGGAAAATTTTTACAGCAGCAGGAAGAGGCAGAATAAGCATTTCTCCTTGAACAGCAACAGCGAGAAGAAGAGGTAAGAAGGAAACGACAGGAAGAAGCAGCAGAGAAGAAACAAGGTCTAGGAGAGAAGGAGAACAGTGAACCTGAAACGGTAACGGTACTCTTGGACATTTTGGCCGAGTTAAGAAGTCTGAAACAAATGTATCAGACTTCTTTATTACGACCCAAAAGAAAAATACCTTCCCGAGCCAAACAGTCTAACCCTGTTACTACACCGGAGATACCACCCTTAGTGATTTCTACCAAATCATTGACAGGAGCAAGTCCAGAAGTAGGTCTTGGCCGTGGCAAAGGCTTAAGGCAGTTAAAGTTGATTGCTTCTCGTTCCTAAGTTTGTTCTAAAAAAAAAACAAACACCCAACGGTTATTTTCAGGGCCACTCACTTCTTTCGAAAAGAGAGACTATTCATTTTTGCCAAAATCAATTAAAACTAAACAAAACCATTGTTTTACCCTATGATATACATGTTGTGAGTGCATGAGTGTAGACCCTTATTATCCTAAACAATCAAAACCGAGAGACACTTACGTTTTTCAGTCTGGTCTATTCTGGCACAAATATTTACAATTCAATATCACAACACAACATAACACAACACTTTTAAAAAGTTCATAGACTTCTTCTGTCTCTTTTTTCTTCTTTCGCTCTCTCTGTTTTCTGATTTTCTTCACTTTCACAAGTTTTTCCTCCTCTTCTTCCTCACTTTTTTCTCTTCTTCTTTTCTTTTCTATCTTCTCTTTCTGAACGTGTCGGGGTTCTTCCTTTGCCGAGGGCACCTCTTCTTCTTCTTCCTGCTCCTGTTCCTATTATTTCTTAGGGCAATCTGAAGACCAATGTCCTTTCTCCTGACAATGATAACAAGAATCTTGACTTTTGTCTCTTCTCACACTGGTCTTGCTTTTTTGACGATCTGGACATTCTGTAGCCCAATGCCCTTTCTTCTGACAGATATAGCAAGTATCTTGACTTTTATCTCGAAAGGAGGGAGAGTAGTCCGTCGGCTTGTCTGAAGAAAACTTTCGTATGACACCTCGCAAAGCTCTAATCAGAAGTTCGATCTGTGTGGGTTCTTCCATCGTGCTGGTCGGATTGAGAGTGAAATGAATACTGAGAGGGAAGGCACCAGCCCTTTATATATGCACTAAGCCTAACATGGATATATAGGGGTCCATGGCGTTTCATATGTAGTCATTTGACTTTTTGCAGTCAAGATGAAACGATCGCATCATTTCGTAAAGAAAGGAGAAGAAAGTAAGAGGCAGAAACGTGATTTATCGCCTCGCACAGTAGCTGAAGTCTTGGTTCAAATTCATGCCAGCGATTTTGAAGATGAGATGAGTGAGCCAGAATCTAGACCCAGAGAGTCTACACTCAGTCAAAGTCCATCACCACCAGTAAACCCTGAAAAGAACTATCACATTCGAGAGACGGACAAACGCTCCTCCAGAAAATTTAGAGCTACGGCCTACACGTACGCGGTGAAGTTTAAAGATTTCAAGTCCGACGTACCGTTGGAGAAAGCAGAAGGGTTCATCACTGATGTGTGGGATTCTTTGTTAACCACACTGAAACGGCAATGTGAAGCCAAAGAAGACGATCGCTTGAGACTTTCCATTCATCACGACAGTCTGAAGTCCCCCGTTTGGATCGAGTTTAGCAGCCCGGCAGAATTGACACCTTCCAAAGTCATGGACAAGATTCAACACGTGCAACGATCCAATGACAAGTTTCACATCACCGATGGAAAAGCGACACTGTTCATGACCCAGGTGTCTCTTCCCCAAGGGACAGGATGGAAAAAGGTGTTATTGGTGGATGACCTTCGCAGCATCAAGCGCTGCCTCGTTCAAATTAACAACCTTCAAAACCAGATTTGTTTAGCCCGTTGTTACGACCCTGTAGTTAAATTACATATGTGTTAAAATTTAAATTCTTCTAATTCTTTGTTTCATTTTTATTTTATTTTTATATCACTAAAAGTTATTATTGTTATGGTGATGATTATGTTAGCAAGGTCTAATAGTTTGTTAGAAACATCATATTTATTTAAAACGTAAATGTGACTCGTGTAAGCACGATTTTTGCATGATGGTTTTTCGTATCAAGTAAACAGTGAGAAAGAGCTATGTAAATGATTGGCTGGGACCACGTTATTACTTGTTTACGCTTTTGTAATGTCCAGATGGATTGCGAAATCACACGTGTCCTTCATGCGTGTGTACATGTAATGACGCATTAGCTTGTTTTAAATGCTCAGTTACCTGTAAGAAATGTTTAGTCGTAGTCAGAGTCGTAATCGTAGTCAGTCGTGGTTCAGAGTCACATCATAACATCTTACAGAGTTTATAATACCTTAAGAAAGGTATTTCTGTGCTGGAAAGAGCTACGCATTCGTACGTGTTAGGAACAACATGTGTGTTGTTAGTGGTGGTAGCTGTATTTCGTCTACTTTCTAAATAATTATTTTCCCTGGAGAACAACACTACTGGCTTTGGACAAAGACATTTGATGAAATTACTTCTAAATCGGAACAGAACAATACAAATTGTGCTTTACAGTGAAAATTCTGGACATTTTGTGTTAGCCTTCGTCTGACGTCATCATCCGCCATCTTGAGATTCAGACTGTATCAAATTAGAACTGTTTATTCACAGGACTTATGTGTTTTCACAACTTTAGAAAAAATTTTGGGAATCTTCTTCGTAAATCGTAAGTCTTGTTTCACCTATTTACCTTTTCACTGTGTTTTCTAGGGAAATAAATTATTTTCGTTAAAATTTACAAAGCTTGTTGTCTTCACTCTTTCTTTGTGTTACTTTGAACGAGCCGATACGTAACATAAAGAAATTGGGGGCTCGTCCGGGATGGATCTATGAATTTGGCTGATATATGAAATTGGCTAAAAATTGAAATTTAAATTCCCCTAGTTCAAATCCCATTTTATTTGAAATCTTAGTGAAAACAACAGGCTTTCTTTAAGAATGTCAAAAGTGGAGAGTTTTCTTTCTAGTCCAACTCAAGAACAGTTGGATAGTCTGAAGAAGGATGAGTTGCTTGAACTTGCCAGAAAGTATGATCTTTCTGAAGCTAAAGCTTCCTTGACAAAGCAAGAAATCAAAAAGATTTTAATTCAATTTTTGGTAGGACAGAATGTTTTTGACCAAAGTGTTTTGGCATCTGTCAGTAAGTCTATGACAGACTCTGACAGTAAGAAATTAGAACTAAAAATAAAAAAAAATGGAAATAGAGTTAAGGAAGCTCGAGCTTCAGAGTCAGAATGAACAAATGAAAATGCAATTAGAAGAAAGGGAAAAAGAAAGACAAATGCAATTAGAAGAAAGGGAAAAAGAAAGGCAAATGCAATTAGAAGAAAGGGAAAAAGAAAGGCAAATGGAATTACAAAAGGAACAAATGCAATTTGAAGAAAGGGAGAGAGAGAGACAGATGCAAAAAGAGAAGGATGAAAAAGATAAAGAATTTCAAATTAGAATGAAAGAATTGGATCTGGCAAGTGACAGGCACGATTCCATTTCCCGTGCAAATTCAAATTTTAACATCTTAGGAAACATCAAGTTAGTTCCCCCTTTTAGTGAAAAGGAAGTAGACAAATATTTTATTCTTTTTGAAAAAGTTGCTGAGAATTCGAAATGGCCAAGAGAGTATTGGACTCAATTATTGCAGAGTGTACTTTATGGCAAGGCCAGAGATATCTATATATATCTGTCAGTACAACAAAGTTCTGATTACGATTTGGTTAAGGAATGCATCTTGAAGGGTTACGAGTTAATCCCTGAGGCTTATCGGCAAAGGTTCAGAAACTACAAAAAAAAAACAAAAAAAAACTAGACACACTTATGTTGAATTTGCTAGAGAAAAAGAACAGTTGTTCAAGAGATGGTGTCTGTCTGAGAAAATTGAACATGATTATGAAAGACTCGAACAACTGGTATTACTTGAAGAGTTTAAAAATTGTATTCCTAGTGATATCAAAAATCACCTTGAAGATCATGAGGTCAAAACCTTGGAAAATGCTGCTCTTGCTGCTGATAAGTATTCCTTAACTCATAAAGTTCCTGCTGTAAGCAAGTCTTTCACTCAGCAGTCTACTGATAGAAAGGTGTTTCAGTCAAATACGACTCTCAGTAAAACTCAATCTAGCACAAATTCTAAAAATCAAGCCTCTGAGAGACTTGATTCAAAATCCTTGTCTATTCCTACGTGTACCTATTGCAAGAAAAAAGGACACGTCATTTCTGATTGCTTCAAATTGAAATATAGGCATCAGAATCAAGATAGACCTAACCCAAATGCTCTTATTTCTAAGAGGTCAAGGTCACGGTCATGTATTGAAAACAATACATTTGTTGGGTTTGAAGAACCTCAGTCTGATTGTGTCATGGAGAATTTTGAGCCATTCATGTCGAAGGGTTCTATATCACTCTTAGGTGATTTGGCCAATCCTATCCCTATTAAAATTTTGAGTGATACAGGAGCTTCTCAGTCTTTTAGTTTCAGGTATTTTGCCTTCTTCTGAGAAGACCTGTTCTAATGAGAGTGTTCTCATTCAGGGAGTAGAGTGCGGCTTTGTTAATGTTCCTCTCCATTCTGTTAATTTGTCATCAGACTTAGTTTCAGGACCTGTGACAGTCGGTGTAGTGTTTACTTTACCTGTTGAGGGCATTCATTTGTTGCTAGGCAATGACTTAGCTGGAGACAAGGTTGTGGTTAATCCACTTGTAACTGACAAGCCTTCTTTGGATCAGAAAGTTGATCCTATTGAAAAAGAAATCCCTGATTTATTCCCAGCTTGTGCAGTTACCAGAGCTTTGGCAAAGAAAGCTCTTGAGAATGAGTTTGATAAGGAATGTATTCCTTTAGCCGACACATGTATTGGTCAGGCTTTTGATGAGGTCACTTTCACTTCTAATTTGGATCAGTCAAAAGGTATTGATCATAGTGATCCTCTTTTGAATACTCATTCCCTTTTATCTGATCAGGGTGACAAACGACAATCACTTGTCGTCGAACAGGAGAAGGATCCTGAGATCTCCTGTTTGTTTCAGCGGGCCGTTAGTGAAAAAGAAGCAACTGAAGTACCTGTCTGTTACTTCATAAAAAATGGAGTTCTTATGAGAAAATGGAGACCTCCTGAGGTACCTGCTAGTGACGAATGGTCAGTAAAATATCAGATTGTGGTTCCGAAACCTTACAGACAGGAAATACTTAGTTTGGCCCATGAAACTCCTATGGCTGGTCATTTAGGGATAAATAAAACTTATCACAAGATCTTGACTCACTTCTATTAGCCAAAAATCAAAAGTGATGTGTGCAAGTTTTGTAGATCTTGTCATACTTGTCAAATTGTAGGAAAACCAAATCAAAAGATACCTAAAGCTCATTTGCAACCAATTCCTGCATTTGATGAACCATTCAGTAGAAGTATGGTAGATTGTGTTGGTCCCTTACCAAAGACCAAGTCAGGCAACCAATATTTGTTGACCATAATGTGTGCGTCAACAAGATTCCCCGAGGCAATTCCTTTGAGGAATATTAAAACCAAAAATATAGTAAAGGCTTTGATAAAGTGCTTTACTCAGTGTGGCCTTCCCAAATTTGTCCAATCGGATCAAGGATCAAATTTCATGTCTGGAATTTTCCAGCAAGTCATGCATGAATTGGGCATTAAACAGTTCAAATCATCTGCCTATCATCCTGAGAGCCAAGGGGCTCTGGAACGATTTCATCAAACTCTGAAAAACATGATGAAATCATATTGTTTTGACACAGGTAAAGACTGGGATGAGGGCATACATTTACTTTTGTTTGCAGTTAGAGAGTCCGTTCAGGAATCTGTAGGGTTCAGTCCTTTTGAACTGGTATTTGGACATACTGTGCGTGGACCTTTGAAGTTATTGAAAGAGAAACTTCTTTCAAATGAAGAAACAGAACTTAATCTTATTGATTATGTCTCTGATTTCAAGTCTAAATTGTCAAAGGCTTGTGAGGTCGCAAGAGCAAATATGGACTCTACTCAATCAAAGATGAAGTTAAGATATGATAAAAACGCAAGGGATAGGTGTTTTCAATCTGGTGATAGAGTCCTGGCTCTCTTGCCCATTCCACAAAATCCTCTTCAGGCAAAATATTATGGTCCATACACGGTTGAAAAGAAAATAAGTGATTTAAATTACATTATAAATACTCCTGATAGGCGAAAACCAAAACAACTGTGCCACATCAATATGTTAAAGGAGTATGTTGAAAGAAATAGCCAGGTAAATCATGCAATTAATTTAGTTGTACCTGTCCCACCAGCTGAGGATTTGAATGAAGGAATTCAGTTGGATTCTACTAATCTTGGAACAACAAGTCTTCGGAATTTGGAAGTTATGGAAAATCTAGACCAGAAACTTTCTCATTTACAAAATCAAGAAAAAAGTGAACTTAAACAATTATTGTCTGAATATGAACACTTGTTTCCAGACGTGCCTACAAGGACTAACAAAATTTTTCACGACGTTGAAATAGTAGATTCGAAACCCATGAAACAACACCCATACAGAATGAATCCTTTTAAACAGGAATACATGAAAAAAGAGATTCAGTATTTACTGGAAAATGATTTTATAGAGCCCAGTAAGAGTGATTGGAGTTCACTGTGCATTCTTGTTCCGAAACCGGATAAAACTTTCCGAATGTGTACGGATTATAGGAAGGTGAACAGTGTGACAAAAACAGACTCATTTCCATTGCCAAGAATCGACGATTGTATCGACAAAATTGGAAATGCCAAATATGTCACTAAATTCGACCTTCTGAAGGGTTTTTGGCAAATTCCATTAACGGAAAGAGCGAAAGAAATTTCGGCATTTGTGACTCCAGATGGACTCTACCAGTATAAAGTAATGCCATTTGGGATGAAGGGTTCTCCAAGTACTTTTCAACGCCTTATGAATATGATTACTTCTGGTCTAGACAATTGTGACGCCTATATTGATGATGTCATCATCTACAACAACACTTGGAAAGAACATCTAGCCACGATTCGGAAGTTCTTCGACAGACTCACGGATGCAAATTTGACTATCAATTTATCTAAAAGTGAGTTCTGCCGTGCGTGTGTTACTTTTCTAGGACATATTGTGGGATATGGACAAGTTAAACCTATAGATGCTAAGGTCAAGGCTATTTCTGAATTTCCTGTGCCTGTCAGTAAAAAACAGCTGATGCGATTTTTGGGTATGGCCGGGTACTATCGCAAATTTTGTTCTAATTTTTCTGATATTGTTGAACCTCTGACAAACTTGTTGAGAAAGTAAAACAAGTTTCTTTGGACTGGAAAATGTCAAGAGGCTTTCGATAGATTAAAGGCCATACTTGAAAGTGCACCAGTTTTAACAGCTCCAGATTTCAGTCAACCGTTCAAACTATCTGTGGATGCAAGTGATGCTGGGGTTGGAGCAGTTTTGCTTCAAGATGACAAAAATGGTGTTGAACACCCAGTGTGTTACTTCTCTAAGAAATTAAATAAACACCAAAGAAACTACTCAACAATCGAGAAGGAATGCTTGGCTGTAATGCTAGCATTACAGCATTTTGAAGTTTATGTTAGCTCGGCTCCTTCTCCGGTTGTTGTGTTTAGTGATCACAACCCCCTTACTTTCATCAGCAGAATGAAAAATAAAAATCAAAGACTGTTGAGATGGAGTTTAGTTTTGCAGGAGTACAATCTTGACATCAGGCACATTAAAGGAAAAGACAATTTAATTGCAGATGCACTTTCCCGTGTATAGAAATGTCATTTTCATATACACCTTTCTGTTGATTCATAAGAGTTCTTCTTATGTAAATCTTTTTTACCTCATGTATAATTTACATCTGGTGAAAAAGAAAGCTTTATTACATAAATCTTTCTGTTTTTCTTTATGGGGGAAAGTGTTACGACCCTGTAGTTAAATTACATATGTGTTAAAATTTAAATTCTTCTAATTCTTTGTTTCATTTTTATTTTATTTTTATATCACTAAAAGTTATTATTGTTATGGTGATGATTATGTTAGCAAGGTCTAATAGTTTGTTAGAAACATCGTATTTATTTAAAACGGAAATGTGACTCGTGTAAGCACGATTTTTGCATGATGGCTTTTCGTAGCAAGCAAGCAGTGAGAAAGAGCTATGTAAATGATTGGCTGTGACCACGTTATTTCAAAATAATACTTGTTTACGCATTGTAGTGATTTCGAAATCACACGTGTCCTTCATGCGTGTGTACATGTAATGACGCATTAGCTTGTTTTAAATGCTCAGTTACCTGTAAGAAATGTTTTCATAGTCAGAGTCGTAATCGTAGTCAGTCGTGGTTCAGAGTCACATCATAACATCTTACAGAGTTTATAATACCTTAAGAAAGGTATTTCTGTGCTGGAAAGAGCTGCGCATTCGTACGTGTTAGGAACAACATGTGTGTTGTTAGTGGTGGTAGCTGTATTTCGTCTACTTTCTAAATAATTATTTTCCCTGGAGAACAACACTACTGGCTTTGGACAAAGACATTTGATGAAATTATTTCTAAATCGGAACAGAACAATACAAATTGTGCATTACAGTGAAAATTCTGGACATTTTGTGTTAGCTTTCGTCTGACGTCATCATCCGCCATCTTGGAACAGAACTGAGATTCAGACTGTATCAAATTAGAACTGTTTATTCACAGGACTTATGTGTTTTCACAACTTTAGAAAAAATTTTGGGAATCTTCTTCGTAAATCGTAAGTCTTGTTTCACCTATTTACCTTTTCACCGTGTTTTCTAGGGAAATAAATTAATTTCGTTAAAATTTACAAAGAAATAAATTATTTTCGTTAAAATTCACAAAGCTTGTTGTCTTCACTCTTTCTTTGTGTTACTTTGAACGAGCCGATACGTAACACCGTATCATCTTGGTGGGACGAACGTATGCCGACAAGAACGACACGGCAGAATGGAAAAGAGC
This sequence comes from Megalonaias nervosa, assembly GCA_016617855.1. NCBI lineage: Eukaryota > Metazoa > Mollusca > Bivalvia > Unionida > Unionidae > Megalonaias > Megalonaias nervosa. Next base: position 24,069 of record JAECUM010010248.1, read on the forward strand.
CTGGCAAACTATTCGACAATCGGACCGAGCCAAACAACAAGGAGAAGCAGAACTCCTGTTACAGCAAGCGGGGCTATCCAAAGACACACCCTGTGGAATTCCTGAAATGCAAAAATTGCAAGACGTCTTGGCTCCACGCTACACATTGAAAGTGCACCCTCAAGAAGTGCGCGGACCTCTGTTGTTTCGAGGCAAAAATTTCAAAGACGGAAAATACATTCACGTCTATCATCACGATCAACATTTCGATGCCATCACCAGTATCACTTCATTCCTGGGATACATTTGTTACTGTGAGAAATGTGACTATGGCTATAGCAATCGAGAGCAACACAAGCATTGTGAATGGAAATGCTCAGGATGTTTAGCCTCTAAACCCTGTCTTGACGAAGGACAAGAACGAGTGCATTGCCCAGCTTGTCAGCGCACTTTTGTCAGTCCAACCTGTTACCAACAACATCTGAAGACGCAAGGTTCACAGCAGAAAAGTGCTTGCCAACTCCTGAGATTGTGCTCTACTTGTGGACAAATCATACGTACCAATAATGCCAATGCGCACGTCTGTTCAGGAAAGAAGCGATGTCACATTTGTCGCCAAATCGTGGACTTGGAAACCCAATGCTACATTCAAAAATACCATTCCAAACATGAAGAAGAAGAAGATAATGACCAGAATAAAGGCCATTTCATCTTTTTCGAATTCGAATGCATGCAAGAGATTGACATTCACATTCCTAATTTCTGCGTGGCTCATCTAGCGTGTGAGAAGTGCATCCAAGAGCCTATCTTTACTCATTGTCCTCAATGTAGCAAGATTCCTGGAGGACGTGAAAAAATCTTTCGGGGACTAAACCCGCTGACCGATTTTGCCCAATGGATCTTAGACCCTATCGACGAGACGTGAGCTAAGAAGACATCGAACGTTACGGAGATTGTCATCGCCATGCCACGGTGATGGCTCACAATTTTTCGGAATACGATGGGTAGTTTCTTTTGAGATACTATACGGAACAAAGTACCGAACGTCCGAAAGTGACTTTGAACGGAGCCAAAATCATTTCCATGCAAGTGGGACAAGTGCAGTTTAAAGATTCAATGAGGTACTTGGCCATGTCTTTGAGTCACATGCCTAAAACGTTTGGAATGATAGAAATGGCCAAAGGCTATTTTCCACACTTTTTCAATACCGAAGCCAATCAACAGGCCGTTCTACCCTATTTGCTTGAGGCTCACTTCTACCACCCCGACAACATGTGTACCGAACAACGAGAAGCTTTCTACGCTTGGTACCAGACACACGCCTCGAACCCCTTCGACTTTCAGGAAGAAATGTTAAAGTATTGTCGTTCCGACGTGGACATTTTACGGCGTTGCTGTGGAAAATTTCGAGAATTATTCATGGAGCACGGAGGGATCGATCCTTTGAAAGAAGCCTGCACCATTGCCAAAGCGTGTTCCTTGGTGCACCGCTAACACATCATGCCCGAAAATACCCTGGCTGTCATCAGTCTTCAAACGACCAACTTTGTCAAACGTGAATACTCGGTCAAAGCCCTACGCTGGTTACATTACTTGTGCGACAAGGAATACAAATGAATCCAACACGCTCCCAGCGGAGGAGGCGAAAAAGCCATCGCAAGGTATTCAGTGGATGGTTGGGACTTAGAAAACCCCCAGATCGTGTACGAGTTTATCGAGTGTTTATTTCACGGATGTCCCATCTGTTACCCTCAACGCAACACTAAAAATCAGTTTTTACAACGAGCCATGGAAGACTTGTACCAGGCCACTTGTCAGCGGCGCTTGAAGTTAGAAGAGCAAGGATACCAAGTGGTAGAACTGTGGGAACACGAGTACGATCACCGTTTGAAAACCGATCCCAAGTTTAAGCTCATCGTGGAAAGTTACAAGCTGGTGGACCCACTGAACCCACGGGACAGTTTGTACGGAGGACAGACGAATGCCACCTGTTTGTTATACCAAGTCGACGAAGAGAAAGGAGAGGAAATCAAATACTTGGACGTGTATTCTCTGTATCCGTACGTGTACAAATGCTGTGACTTTTCCGCAGGGCACCCGAAATTGCTGACGGAACATATTGACCTGGACAACATTCGCCAATACGAAAGATTGATCAAATGTAAAGTTTTGCCTCCCACGGACTTGTACCATCCCGTTTTACCTCGCCATTGCCAAGGAAAACTGATGTTTCCCTTGTGCCTTACTTGCGGCGAAACGTGCAACCAAGACCAACCTTGTCAGCACACTCAGGAAGAACGCACCTTGACAGGAACGTGGGTCAGCGTGGAATTGTTCAAAGCTCTGGACCTGGGGTACCAACTGTTAGAAGTGTACGAAATTTACCACTTTCCCAAGACAGAAAAATATCACAAGGGCGAAGAGACTCAGAAAGGCATTTTCGCAGACTACGTGAATGCCTTTTTGAAACTGAAACAAGAAGCTAGTGGCTATCCTTCCTGGTGCGACACTTCCGAAGACCAAAAGAAATTCAAAGAGTAATACTGGGAGCAGGAAGGCATCCCTTTAGACCACATCGAGAAAAACGAAGGAAGGCGATCGTTTGCCAAAGTGATGTTAAATTGCTTGTGGGGCAAAGTGGCACAACGACCGTGTTTACCCAAAACGGAGTATTTGACAGAACCTTCTCGCTACTTCCAGATGATTCACGACAAAACCAAATACATGAAACATGTCGACGTCGCTCGTGAGGACTTGATCTTAGTCATTTACGAAGAAGAACTGGACTTTGTAGAAGCCGACGAATTTGGAAATGTCATCATTGCGGCTTACGTGACAGCCCATGGTCGTTTAAAACTGTATGAAGCTTTAGAACTGTTAGGAGATCGTGTGCTGTATTTTGACACCAACAGTTGCATTTGCATCGATCGCCTGGGTCAACCTCACCCTGTCATCGAAGGAGACCGTTAAGGAGCCTGGACGGACGAGCATCCCGACCACAAGATTCTAAGTTTTGCAAGTGGCGGTCCCAAAAATTACGGCTACGAATACCGAGACCCATAAGGAGAAGTACACACGGAGTGTAAAGTGAAAGGATTGACTCTCAATTATCGCACCAGTCGACTGGTGAACTTTAGCGTCTTGAAAGAAGCCTTGCAGTTTGGACAGGATGGAAATTTTAAAGTGACCACCCACGAATCGCACAAGATTGTACGTTTACCCACACACCAAATCGTTAGCCGACCCTTGGAAAAAGTCTATCAAATCGTGTACCAGAAGCGAGTACGGCTTACTAATCACTTCACTTTACCGTACGGTCACGACGATATTGGTCAGCCTATAAAAAAGGACAGCGTTCAAGACCGATAGTTCATTGTGACTACCATTGCCAAGCGAGAAAGATGAATCCTTTCAAACATCAAATATCAAGCAAGAGCAAACTCGAGTGAGATGCTGTGCCTTGCGATGGTAGGGATGCCGTACGCTATGACCTCAGCGATTCAGTACCACATCATCATGGGAACTTTGCTATAACTACTACTACCATACCTACCATGGAAAGTGCTGCTGTGCGTGCCAAACCTGACGGATGCGAAAGTGATGCCACTCGTTATCGTACACCTTTTAACTTTACTGGTTTTCATGGTGGATGTCATTCTTATGAAACCATTCGGCTACCACCCTACGGATGTCATGTAAAACTGAGCAGACTCCTACATATTTCACCGTACCCTCATCAAAATGAACCTGTGAAAGACGAATATTCGTTCCCTGTGCGTTTGCCTGAATACTGCGACTATGAAAGTCGGATCGAAACCTTCCAAGGAAAATGGCCAAAATATCTGGGAGGACCTACCCCCGAAGAATTAGCTAGCGCCGGATTTATCTACATGGGCGAAGGGGATAAAGTCAAGTGCTTCAGTTGCGGTGTGTCACTTCACGAGTGGGTAAAGAAAGATTGCGCTTACCTGGAACATGCTCGATGGTCTCCAGATTGTCACTACCTACCTTTAGTGGGACCTCGTCATTGAAGTGGGCATACTATGTCGTGTAAGAAACCAGCTACGTGGCTAGGAGTCAAACGTTGGACAACCCCTAGACAAGTATTTAAACCCCATTGGAAAATAATCTTCAAACATTACAAAAGGAATTGCAAGAAAAGATCTACAAGGACATTTGGTTGGGCTTGCCAGAGCCAAATCTCAATTTGTGACTGTAGAACTTTTGTGTCGAGAAATTCACACGAGGAAATTGACAAAAGTCAACAAACAAGTCAGATTTCTCTGGATCAAGGGTGCGCTCTTCCTAATATTCTGCTTTAGACCATTTACATTTGAAGATTTTATTGACATTCTGGACCGATTCCTGAAATGGCAGTGGTCAGAAATTACTCACTTTGTCTGTTACCTTCGCTCTACGAGAAGTGTTTGACTGACATGGTCATGGATTCTTTACAAGAGAACATTCGTGGTTTGCCTGTGGAGTTGAGAGAAGGCATTTACCGCGACTTCGTCAAAATACAAGTGAAACGCAAAGAACCATTGCATCCGTCACGTCACCGATGTCTGAACCACTGGTACCTAAATGCTATAAGAGGACTGATTCTGATGAAAGTGTTTCAGTAGTCGGACATTGATGAATCGCTTGAAATTCATAAATTTTTGGATGCCACTCATTCAACTTACAAGTTGATCCTAATACACCGAATTCCAACGGACAAGTTAGAGGATTACAACAAATCTTTACCAGAACAATTCTTTCTAGTTCAAGAAGAAACTTCTGTGCGACGTGTGGTGTGTGAGTTAGTGACTAAACTTTTTTGATACGGTACTAAAATAAAATCGAGGCTGTTAAAAAAGTACACTTATTACCTTACACCAAAGATGGTATAAAAACAGACTATCATGCCACGACCTTTATCATTCGTGATACAACAGATTTCGTGGAAGGAAATCAATGACACTATTCAAACGGTAGAGGATTACGATCGTCTATTACTAGAACTGTGTCCATTGAATTGGGGTCGACGTGTAGTGTGTGTCTTAGTGACTTGCTTTCTGGGATTTCGTTTACCAGCCGATTCCTTGTGGACTCTTTACGAACAGTACATACCACTTCAAAAAGCATGAAAGTGGTCCCATTAAATGTACACGAGAGACTCATTCTGCTCAAAGCTTTGCGCTTTCATCTTGATACTTCTCAACCTCTACGGGTAAACAAGATTCGTCAACTTTTAGGCACCGAAGATGTGTACTACGACGTGTGTGTAGCTTGTGACTTACACCCTCACTGGAAAGATGTACGTGACTGGAAAAGTTGGGGTTTTGAGGCTTGGACAAAAGAAGTGGCACACTATGCCAAAGATTTGTAATCCTAAAAAGTTAAAACGTTCAGTGAAAAATGTAACTTTTAAACCAGTGTTAGTGACAGTGCCAGAAGAAGAAGTCGTAACCGAGGAAAACCACTCTCTTCAGGACAGGACCATTATCGACATCCCCGAAAGGCCATAACGGGAGGACCCCTGTGTGACTGTGCCAAGGAGTGTAGAGACACTAAGAACATTATACACTACCCCTACGATTTCACCTCTTGATCACCACAGATGTTGTACAGAGACTTGTTTATATTCCACTATGATCGTTTTGATGTGTCTTTTATTCATGTACTTAACCATTTGGCTTTTATGTATTTTTGTCTTTGGGGCCCTGAGTGGCCGAGTGGTCTAAAGCGCTCACCGTTACGGATCACTGCCATCTCACCTCTGTCTGCGTGTGTTCGAGTCTCAGGCTCGGCTAACGTGGGTACGTGAGAAAGCCTGCCAGTAGCTTCTCGTGGGTCGGTGGTTCTTCCCGGGGTTTTCCAGGGTTCTTCCTCCACCAATTATACTGACCTATTTTGTGCTGAAAAATGGCGTTAAACCCTACAACAACAACAACAACAACAACAACATTTTTGTCTTTCGTGTTGTTCCCAATTAAAGATGACAATAAACGTGTCCTGAAAAAAAGGATAAAGCTCTTGTCTTGACTGTCTTCGAGTCAAAAGTGACATTTCTTACACTACTATGGCAACCTCTACTGTCTCTGCTCCCTCTTCCTCCACTGTCAAAGTCATTGACGAACACGTAGATCGGAGTAGCTGGGAGGCCTTGTATCTTTGTCATCCTTTTATCACGCTCATTGCTGGACCTAGCGGTTCCGGCAAAACCGAATTTGTCAAACGTGTGATCGAACATAAACATCATTTGATCGATCGTCCACCTCAACGAATCATGTGGTGTTACAAAGAGTGGCAATCGGCGTACAGCCTTTTGCGAGAAAGTCAAGGCGATTCCATCGTCTTTGTGGAAGGCATTCCTGGCGAGGACAACGGAATCGTGTCTGACCCTAGTCAAACTCATTTGGTTATTTTTGACGATATGTTAGGAGAAGACGAAGAAGAAATTAAACTCTAGTTTACGCGCAAAGGACATCATCGTAATGCTAGTGTCATTTACATCACCCAAAATTTGTTTCAACAAAGTAAAGCCCATCGCACCATCATTCTCAATGCTCATTACGTGGTCTTGTTTAAAAGCCCTAGAGATAAATCGCAAGTACAAGTCTTAGCCCAACAGTTATAAACGCTTTGGCTGACTCATGCGTACGACGATGCCACTCAAACCCCACACGCTTATTTACTCGTGGATTTAAAACCCACCACTCCCGATTATTTGTGATTTCGTACCCATCTGTGTCACCACTGGTGCCAAGACGGAGGGCCTGTAGTGTACACGTCCCCTTCCTCGACTTAATCACAATCACCAAAAAAAAGTCTATAAAAACCTCGGTCACCTTGGCTCTGTCTCACACATTGTCAACATGACGTCCTTTCAGTCTCATCTTCCCATTAAATTGATTCGTGCCTTGTACGGTATCAGTCGCGGAAGAAAATCCACAAATAAGTGCTCGTGTCTTAGAAGCTAGTCTCAAAGAAGTCTTACGATGGTTTACGGTGACAGTACGTCCATTACTGCAAAGCATCATTCAGATTCCACATCAAACCAAACGTTTTTTTGAGAGAAACAAAGTAGCCTTGACGCAACTAGCCGATCCTCGCATTGACACTCAAACCAAAAAGCAAATCATTTTGAAACCTGGAGGAAGCGGTTCTCTAAGAGGTGTCATCATTCGTTCCCTCTTAAGATGGGATCCTAATGCTCCCAAAGTCGTTCCCAAGAAAAAAGTCACTCCCTAACGTACCCAGAAGAAAAAGAAAAAGAGTAACGGTGTCAAGACCAGGTCACAGCCTCAGAAAAAGAAAAAGAAAAGTCCACAGAAAACAGCTTCTACCCGCAAGAGAGTGTCTCCAAAAAATTCTCTTCCAGCGTTGGCACCCTCTTCCTCTTTAGCGGCAGTGGCCGCTGCTCACAAAATACCTGCCTCCAAAATCAAAGTCTAGGAGAGAACGGGTGTGTTACAGAGTTTACTGGATTTGTCCAAGCAAGAACTGTCCCGATTTAGTCCGTTACGAAACAATACGGATCAGTGTGTCTGTGCTGCTAAACGCCCAAAGATGTCACCTCCAAGAAGTACACACCGTTACCATCGTGTTCCTTCTTCGGTCCAAAAAAGAAAAGGAAAACGAAAAAGACAGTCTTGTCATCCTATAAAGCGCTTAGCCAAACATAGACGTCACCCTCTGAAAAGACACAGTCGTCCAAAGAAAAAAAGGAGAAGCCATCAAAGGGGAGGATTTTACTTTGATATGGATAAGTTAGTAGATAATTTCGCCACAAAGTTAGAGAACACGTTCCTAAAGAAACCATAAAGATAAAAGGATGCATGTCGAGTCATGGACTTCAGTGTATGTTGTGCACCAAAAGATGTCTCCTCATTGTCGTTCTTCCGTCCAGAAGGGAAAAAGAAAAAGAGAGTTTCGTCATCCGAGAAAACGCCTAGTCAAACATAGACGTCACCCCCCAAAAAGGCACACTCGTCCAAAGAAAAAGAGGAGATTCCAAAGAGGACGATTCTTTGGCGATTTTGGAAAACACATCATGACCTTTATGACGAAGCGATAGTCCCCCAGAAAAGGATAAAAGACCGTGTGACAAGTCATCGACCGTGTGCGAATGTTGTCTGAATGTCTTGAAAGGCACAATACCTTTGTCTAAACACCAGAAAAAATGCTTAGCCAAACATCGACACGTTCATCGCCAAATGGTCCAAAAGAAAATACCCATTGGTCAAAAGGGAAAGATGTTGGTGCAACGCGGAGGAATTTTGCCTTTTTTTACCCATGTTCATGAAAGGAGTAATGGGCACAGTAGGAGGACCCTTACTGAAAGGAGTAATGGGAACAATAAGAGGACCCTTGCTGAAAGGTCTATTGGGAAACATCCTGGGAGGATGAATATAAAAAGATCCAAGAAGATAAAAGGGACTTCTGGAGTCAAAAGATCTCAGACGTGATCCTTGAAATCCAATGGAAGGACGAAAACTAGCTTTAGTGCCTTACAAGCGATGGATGGAATACCAATCATTGGCAAGAACAACGACCCCGCATTTATCTCCCAATCCTCATTTGACCGAGATGTCCCAGTTACAGCACGAATTGCAATCCTTGATGGATCACAGCGATTTGTCAGAGACGGAAAAATCGCAACGGTACGGTCAATTTTTGCAACGACTGCAACTTTTTCACCACAAAGCCTTAGACGAAACAGCTCTACCCACTCTGAAAGATTTTAAGACCCTGATGAAAAGTTCACCACCACCACCACTACCACAACCACTACCACTCCCAGTGGTCAAGACAGATGCAGCCCCACGGTTGCCTGAGGAAGAAGAGGCAAGAGAAGTCTTTCAAACACCGTCAGCAGTTCCCATCCGTAATAAGATTGCAGCGTCCTTGTTGACCCCTTCCCCTACACCGCAACGAGAAGAACTTAAAGCTTAGGTTAAAAAGATGATGTCCACTCCACCTTCGACAGAAGTGAAAAAGAAAGAAGGAAAAGCAGAAGTGAAAAAAGAAAAGAAGACCAAAGCCATTCCATTACCACCACCACTACCACCAAAACTACCTTCGACTTCTACTCCTGTGGCACATCGGACACGTAAAGCCGTTTCTAAACCACTTCAGAGTACCATCAGCGAAGAGTGGATCAGTTATTAAAAAATGGGGAAGATGTTAGCCAGCATTTACTACGATCCATCCCATCCTGCAGGTTACGGAGGAGTTCAGAAATTGTATCGTGCTGCCAAAACTCGACTGAAAAGTGTTCGTTTACCTCAAGTGCAACACTGGTTACAAGAACAAGCCACGTACACCTTACACAAACCCATTCGACGAAAATTTTCCAGAAGTCGCACCCGAGTGGAGGGAAACGATCATCAATGGCAAACCGATTTAGCTGATGTCTCTCATTTGGCCACCTACAATCGTGGCTACAAATATTTGTTTTGTGTCATCGACGTCTTTTCCAAATTTGCTTAGGTCGTACCATTGACTTCCAAATCGAGCAGTGAGTTAGTGCGAGCCCTCAAACTGGTGTTGAAACAAAGTGGTCGTCACCCTCTTCGATGGCAAACGGACAAAGGCACCGAATTTCTAAACCAAGCTTTCCAAAAAGAATTGAAGAAACGTGACATTCATTTTTCACCACCGAGAATCCCGAAACCAAAGCCAGCATCGTGGAACGTTTTCAACGTACCTTGAAAGAACGCATGTGGAAATATTTTACGCATCAACACACTCTCAAGTACATCAACGTTTTGCCACACCTCGTCCAATCGTACAACCAATCTTACCATCGGTGCATCGGACGTGACCCCCAAGAAGTGACTCCCGACAACGAAGTGACCGTCCTCGAGCGCCTGTTTGGTACGTCCCCGACAGTGACTGTCCCCAAGAAAGGTGGAGTGTTGGCATCAGGAGATTGGGTGCGCATTGGCAAAACCAAACGCAATTTCGACAAAGGTTACTTACCCAACTGGACCACCGAATTGTTTTATGTCACCGAACGTGTGCGTAGCCGTCATCCTCCCGTCTATAAATTAGAAGACATGAACGGGGAAGTGTTAAAAGAAACGTTTTACTTACCCGAGTTACAACGTGTGACCAAAAAAGTAGACGACGGGTACGAGATAGAAAGCATTCTCGATCGAAGAACCCGAAAAGTATGAAAACGACGTGTCAAAGAAGTCAAAGTGCGTTGGAAAGGATATCCTCACAGTTTTGACTCTTGGATCGACGCTTCGCAACTCATTGACTATAAAAAGAAGTGATCATCATGCCCTTCAACACAGCCTCAGCTACTACAGTGACCACTCCTTCCCCCAGTTCCTGTCTGCAAGATCTACAAAAGCAACCCTTGTGGGTGTGGTGTGGAGAACGTGTGCCTAAAACTCAAATCGTCTTTTTCTGCCAAATCTTTGTGGTGTATTGTGTCATCGGTGCTGCCATTGCCAATTTGAGTTTGCAACAAGGAGACAAACAATTTTGGACCATTTTACTTAGCAGTTGCATTGGTTACCTTCTTCCCAATCCGTCTCTGAAATATTCCTGGAACGGAAACAACAATGGGAGCCTTGCGTCCAACGTTAGTCCCCCATCCAACAGTCACCCTAACCATCCTCTTTTAGACACTCCTCTGACTTCCAGTAACGCCTCGGACACTAGAACTCTGGAATTATGAACAACCAATTTTACTTAACGTTACCCAATGATAGTACCATGAAGGTGTTTCCCAATAACACTTTGTGCGGTTACACGGCCAGATTACCTCAGGCCATCCAATTGGATCAAGAAGTCCATTGGGAAGTGGCTATAGTGGAAATGATTCACCCTACACAAATCCTAAATATCCTTCCTAATCAAAACACTTTTGCGGTGGAAGTTCATGACGAACAAGTGCAACAAGCCTTGGATGAACGCAGCAGTGTAGCTGACTCTATGAAATCACAAGACCCCAAAACTAAAAGAACCACTTATTGGTTGAAAATTCCCTCAGACTATTATTTTAGTGGTCAACATTTGGTGAACACTATTGCTGACAGGTTCAGTCAAATGTTTGTTAAAGTCTTGGAGAAAACCAGAAAAAGTGTCACGATCAATTACCACAAAATAGCTCATCGTCTTCTCATCAAATTTTCAGAGGACAAAGTATTGGCCATTACATTTTGCCCCGAATTGTATGACATTCTGGGTGGAGACCCTAAGTTGATCAAGACTGCAAACGAAATACCAGCCGTGACCGGTAACTCGGATTTTGCGAAATATTTTAGATTCCCTGTAGAAATGAACTAAGGACTGTATCTGATTTTTTTGTACTCCGATGTGGCGGAGTACAACGTGGTGGGACACATCTCCGTACCGTTAATGCGTGTCAATCCTTTGAAAGTGGATTCTGTCACGGCTGCTGACGAGGAAGGTGGAAACACCTATCACGTTCACCGGGAATTTGTACATCCTCACTTTGCCCGTCAGTAAGTCGTATTTCGACACTGTCAACATTACTATAAAAGGAGATCTGAGACAAAATATTTCATTCACCAAAGGGAAAGTCACAGTGAAACTCCATTTTCGAAAACGTTTACTCTAACCTTTTGTTAGTCATGTATCCTTTGTACTGAGGAGTCGCTCGACAACGAGGACATGGTTTAGGAGATATGCTCAAATCAGCCTTTCGTACAGTGGTTCCCGTTTTGAAACCGATAGTGACACGGGGATTGCACGCCTTGAAAGATGCCGCGTTGACGCACGGCAAAGAATTTCTTCAAAATGTCATCATTGACAAACAAAACCCCAAAGAAGCTTTCTTGAGAGCAGGCAAAAATGTCTTGCTTCAAACGGGTAAAGACATTTTGGGCCGGCGAGAAACTCCTATAAATGCCCTGGGCAATGCCGAGTCAGACATTCCTGCTTCCCTGACGCCACAGCAAGGATAAGGCAGAAAAAGACGACGAAAACACCCCTTCAGAGAACTTCACACCCCTAGAGCTAGGAAGACTAAGAAAAGAAAAAATGTCCGAGAGTTAGACGTTTTTGATTATTAAATCAGAGAAAATGATGCACTGAGAGTCTTGCGCTTGTTCCAAGTCGGAACTGGATCTGTTTGCCATGCCACCCACCATGATGACAATGCAAGAATCCCAATGGGTCGAATTTCATCCCTTCTCTTCTTTGACGGATTCACCTCCAATCGAGTTTGAAATCAAAGGACAACCCGAATATTACATCGATCTGAATAGCAGTTACTTGTATCTGAAACTCAAAGTGATCAACACAGACAACACCAATCCGGGAGAGGATCCTAGAGTAGCTCCCGTCAACAATTTCGTACATTCCTTGTTCATCGAAGTGGATTTGTACTTGAATAACAAACTGGTCAGCAGTAGCATGGATACTTATCCTTACCGAGCGTACCTGGAAAATCTCTTGACGTACGGAAAAGAGGTCAAGAACACTCATCTGGATGCTTGCGTAGTTTAGAAACCTGACACCGCAGGTGAGAACACGTTTAACGACACAGCCGTGACAGAAGCTGACGATCCTCACAATATGGGCTTTAACGAACGTCGAAAGAAAATCCTGCAATGACGTAGTTTAGAACTGATGGATCGTTTGCATTTGGACATGTGGTTGCAAGACAAGTATTTGCTCAACGGAGTAGATATCAACGGCATCTTGTATGCCGAATTCGATAATACCATCGAAATCAACAGTTTGAGAGAAGTCATTCTAGACTATTAGAAACAATGGAAGACTCCTATCCGTCATTGAACGATAGAGAATCTTTGGAAATGGAATGGGAGGATAGCGTGAAAACAGAACCCCAAGTCCAAGACAAAGAGGACGAGGTAGTAATCAAGTCCAGATGGCCAGAACAAGACCAACATTTAGTGTCCTGTTTTGCTAAACACCTGGCGGATAAAATTACGGAATTGACCAAGAGATATTGTTATGGATGTCAAAACGATCATCCCAGTCAAGTTCAACACGATAAATATCTAATGATGAGTCAAGAAGAAAAATTGGAGGAGTATCTGGACGACGCTTGGAGTCTCATCTCAGAAGAAGCAGTGTTGTATGGGTGGTATAAAGGCTTGTGTGATCATTCCTGCCCTCCATTAACTACTCTAGAGATCTATCGCATCGAAGCTCTCATAGCCCAGAGTTGGGAGACAAGGCGAGGAAACGGCTACTTGACAGAGCGTTTCAAACAAAAAGTCAGAATTGAATTGATGGCTTATCATTACTTGTGAAAAAAAACAACACAACAAAAAATGGATACCTGGGAACTTTATTACCTTTTGAACAATAGTTCGTATACTGCTTCTTGGAATCCTGTCGTGTGCGCTAAAGACGAACTACCTCATCGCAAACCTCAAGACCATCAAGCTTATGTCATCAACACGGACGAAAGTCATCTTCCAGGAACTCACTGGGTTGCCGTCTACTTCCCTCAAGAGAATTGTGTGGAGTATTTTGATTCGTATGGATTACCCCCTTTGGAAGACGACATCATTGACTTTATGAGAAGAAATGCCCAGACGACACGATTCAATAATGTGAAATTACAAGGCACAGATTCCATGGTGTGTGGACAATATTGTGTATATTTTCTTCATCAACGCAGTCTTAGATATCCTTTAGAACGTTTAGTGACTTATTTTGATCGTCACTCTTCTAGAAACGATGAGAAAGTAGATCGATGGTTTTGTGACCATTATGGCTATCTTTTGTCTTTAGCTAGGAAACGTAGTGTACATCAATGGCCTCATGACTTCTATCAGTGGAAATCTCACATGATTTCACAACGTTGTCAACCTTGTCAAAAATATTTTGTTTGATGTTATTGTTACTTGTTAGTAGTTAGTTGTTGATTGAATAAAAAATGTTGTGTTTTTGAAAAAATGTGTCTGTTGTTTGTTTTCAAAAAGCACTGTGAATATATGCTCTTTGACTTTCTCTCTATCCCTCACCATGACATTCGCTATCATAACGTTCCGACACTAAAACCGAGTAGGGATGTTTTCTATCGCATTCGCGTTTGAACCATATAAAGCGGGTTGGTCTCCAGTCTGGGGCTATAATCAGTCGCGAAGCACTCAGTGCATAGGCGACTTTAATCCATGGACATAATTATTACGGACAGTCTGGTCATCCACTGTTGACTCGTCAACCTATGAAGATGCCTTCCAGACTAGCCAAGCTGAACGAAGCTTACGTCAATTTACATCGTGTCAGACTAAACCTGATACCTAAGCCTGAAGAGATAGAGAATGTCAGGATGTTAGCCATAGCCCAAGACCAGATAGAAGAGGTCTTCAGAGAGGAAATCAAGAAAGAACAAGAAGAATGGACAGAGAAGTACAGACTTCAGAAGTATAGAGAACAGCAGCAACAACAGCAGCAGCAGCAGCAGCAAGAACCAGACAGAGGTTTTGTCGACTGCCGTGTGGGCACCAAAGGGTTCTCCTTCTCTTTCCGCAGAAGCAGGCCGTATTGTATAGGAAAGCCTGCTGCTAGACGGGGACGCAATCTTAGACAGTAAAAAGAGATTGCCATCACTCCCCGTCAACAAAAAACAGCCCTTTTCAGGACTACCCTAATACTCTCGAAAAGACATACTAATTCAATTGCCAAAACAAATTTAAGTGTTTGTATGTTTAAAAAAAAATAGAAGTGAGTCTATAAGCACTTCGTTTCTTTTGTCAGTAAAAAAATCCACCCTTTGTTTCTCTGTCTTGTCAAATCGTGCATGTCTGTGTTTGTAAGTAAAAAGTCAACGTGAGTGCTTCTTTTAGGTCCGCGCGTTTGATGTTTTGTTTTTGGTTATGGTAAGTTTTGGTGAAAGGGATGTTTTCATTCACGTTCGTGCTCCAGGAATATAAAGCAGAGCACTCGTCAGTCTGGCTACCATTGTTAAAAGAAGATGAGCAGACTACAAAAACTGTTGGAGCTTCAAATGCACCTGGAGCATGCCAGACGTCTCCTGGACTAGCTGGCTATGGAGGCTGTTGCAGAAGAAGCCAGGTTGAAAGAAGAGGAGAAAAAAAAAAGAAGAAAGAAGAGGAGAAAGAAAAGAAAAGAGTTATCCTGCCTCACCTCATCATGAGACCTATGTGTGAGGTGAAAGCTGAGGTGAGGACATCTGCACAACCAGTGCAGCCTCCTCAACCACAGCCACAGCCACAACAACAACTACCAAGAGTCGCTGTCCTCCAGAAAGAAAACTGGGAGGAGGAGGCCTTGGAGGAGTTGGAGAGACAGCGGCAAGAGTAGGAGCCACAGAGACCTCATCATCCCCGGGTCTGGCATAGGAGAAGACAGAGGGAACAAGTCTTCACTATCCCTCAAAGTGAAAACTGGGATGATGAGGCCACTGAAACCCCGTCTGCGCTCGGAACCATATGCATTAATTGGGAATAGGACTGGAGCCGGCGATGTGTGTGTGTGGTGCCCGCCCTGGGAGATGTCATCATTAACCAGGTGCATCTGAAGTTCAAAATACAGCCCTTCTCAGAGCTAACCAGATCTCTAGAAAAGAGAGACTATTCAATTTGCTAATTTGTATGAATGTGAAGTAGTGTGACTATAAACACTTACTTCTTTACTGATGTGTGTGTGTGTGTGTGTGTGTGTGTGTGTGTGTGTGTGTGTGTGTTTGCGTTTGCATTCGTTTGTGAGGATAGTATAGTGTGTATGTTTCATGCATTCTCGATCGTTGTGTGGATAGTAAATATAGTGTTTTATGCTTTCGCGTTCGTTGGTGAGGATAGTATAGTGTGTATGTTTCATGCATTCGCGTTCGTTGGTGTGGATAGTAAATATGGTGTGTTTTATGCTTTCTCGTTCGTTGGTGTGGATAGTATATAGGTATGTTTTATGCTTTCGCGTTCGTTGGTGTGGATAGTAAATATGGTGTGTTTTATGCATTCTCACTCGTTTGTGAGGATAGTAAATATGGTGTATTTTATGCTTTCTCATTCGTTGGTGTGGATAGTATAGTGTGTATGTTTTATGTATTCTCGTACGTTGGTGTGGATAGTAAATAGGTGTGTGTTTTATGCATTCTCGTTTGTTGGTGAGGATAGTAAATATGGTATGTTTTATGCATTCTCGTTCGTTGGTGTGGGTAGTATATAATATGTTAAGTGAGTATAAGGGATGTTTTCGTTCCCGTCCGTGCTTGACGTATATAACGCAAAACGCTCGTCAGTCTGGCTGCCCACGTTGACTAGAAAACACAAGATGGAATTGTTTAACGAGTTAAGAGACAGTTATTTTTGGATGATGGATGCAGCCTACGTGGTGGAAAGGCTAGAACAGGAAT
The DNA here is from genome assembly GCA_016617855.1 of Megalonaias nervosa. Taxonomy (NCBI): domain Eukaryota; kingdom Metazoa; phylum Mollusca; class Bivalvia; order Unionida; family Unionidae; genus Megalonaias; species Megalonaias nervosa. Next base: position 40,369 of record JAECUM010010248.1, read on the forward strand.
GGAACTATCCAGATAGCCAAGACTTTGTGACCAGTCAAGTCACTAGCTTCATCCATCGTAAATATGTGAGAGTGGGGACATTGAAGGACGCACTTGATAATGTCATCCAAGTGAGGTGCTTTTTAGAAGAGCAAGCAAATTTTATGGAGTGGTCTTTTGTCCTGTGGGGATTAGAGAAATTAAGGAAATCTGAAGACCTAATGAGAAAAGTGATGAAAGAAGAGGTAACGAAAATCAAAGACACATGGGCAAAAGAGAGAAAAGAGAAGGAAAACAGAAAGAGAAAAGAGGAGTTTGAAAGACTAAATCAAAACTGGATGAAAATACAGAAAAAAATTTAGAGACATGGGACATGCAGACTGGATTCCAGATGAAGAAAAGAAAAAGGCGAAGAAAGGAATCATTGGAAAATTAAGAAGCTGGTGGAAGAACTGGAGACAATAGAAGCAAAAAATCAAAGGCCCTTTTCAGGGCCACTGCACTGCCTCGAAAAGATTTATTATTTCTTGCCTAAAAAAAATTTAAAACATACTCTACTATTCACCGACACGAACGCGAATGCATGACACTTTGTATAGAAATGAAACAGGTGGCATGACGTCACGGTACTTGCTACATTGTTGCAAGTGTCCAGTACCGTGACGTCACCCTACCTGTTCCATTCCTCTTGTCGCTATACATTCCCTATGTTAAATTTCCATTGACGCTATAGTGCCCCAGGGTATTTTTTGACGCTATAGTACACTACCCAATTCTTGAAGCTATAGTACAAAGTAGGGTCCCGTAATGCTAATTCCCATTGACGCTATGGTGCCCCACTACACTACTGATGGGCAAGTTGATTGAAGCCATAAGCTCGATGAAAATAGTGCAGCACCTTCTAGGTCGGGTGGAAAAATTAGAATCCTACCCTTACCAAAAAGAAATCGAAGGAGAAGACAACCTCGCTTAGAAGCGTGAGTTTGTGAGATCAATAACTAACGAAGAGGTGAAGATCAAGGCGGCATGGGCGGAGGAAAATATGCTTAAGGAACACGAGGCAATACTAGCATAGAAATCTGGACTGGATGAAGAGCCATGTCAAATCTCGACGGATGGGCCAACCAGACTGGATCCATGAGGAGGAGAGGGAAGCCAACGAGTCAACTTTTGAGCTCATGGTATCTGCCAAGACATAGTGGAGGAAAAATATAAACATCTAGCAGCAAAGATGTGAGGCCCGTGGTGCCCGACCAAGAAGATTCAACCACTAAGGTTTGATGCCCCCCCACAAACAAAAACCAAAACCAAAACCCCAAAACAGCAGCAAACGTCAGGGTCACCCAGATCACTAGAATAGATACTGATAATATTTGTAAATTCTTTTGTGTTGTTATATGTATATTTGTGTAGGTATTGTGTTTGTCTCCCCCCAATCCCCAAAATTAAATTGAAAACTCTTAAGCCCTTATCATGTGCTTGTATGTGTGTGAGGGTATTGCATTGTCTATAAACACTCCATACCCTTATGTATAATTTTATGATTGCATGTTCATGTACGAATGTATGCATATAAACATACCTAACCTTATCTTGGAGAGTAATGGTGTGCCTGAATTTATTTTGTTTCGTTTCTCCCAAAACCTGGATGGTCGTAGGGGTGCCACTGATAATTTTGTGACAATCTCTTGATCTCCATTTTGCCCTGTTCTCCACTGCTCTTTTGAGCTTGCAAAGTCCATGTCTGTCCACTCTTCGATAATATCTTCTTGTCTCTTCTTCTTTCTGCCTCCTCTTCTGTGATCTGTAGGATTGTTTTTTATATGCCTGATGAGCATGGTACGTGACCATATCACTTTAGTTTACGTTTCTTTATGGTGGTAAGCAAATCTTCATATGGTCCAACTGTACTTGGATTCTAATGTTGCTGTCGGCAATTCTGGAAAGAACCTTCATCTGAGGCAATAACACCTAGAAACTTGAAGCTTGTCACTGTGCCCAGCTTCTGTCCTTTCACTTTTTATTTCCTTTTGGATGCCATTCAGTTTGTTTGCCATTAGCTCTCTTGCCATGATATTACCATATTGTTTAAAACATTTGGTTTACATTATTCAGTCTTGGATAAATTGATCAAACTTAGTAATTTCTAAAAATTGACACACACCCCCTCTACAACCTGCAAAGTTTCAGCGTGATAGTCAAGCAAGTTAGCAAAACTGTTGGGATAAATTAAGAGTAAATCAATTTGTCAAAATATAATTGAATTCTATTTGGTTACTGCATACAGGAATGTCAATAAAACTGAATTTTAACTGGCTAATACCAATGAGGATGTCAATATAATTTTGACTGGTTAGTCCCAACGAAGGATATCAATAAATCGATAAAGAAAGTATCTCTTTCATGACAAGATTAAGGACTAAGCAGATGCCTATTTTTTTTCATTTGTAAGAAGTTGGTAGGTTTATCATTTAGATGACAATTAAAGACCAAAATTAAATTGTTGTAAGCCGATTTGACACTTACTATACCTACAAAACACATTTGGTTATAAGTCGAGTCCAACTGCAAATCGCACAGACCCAGATCTGCCATTACTTGATGCATTGGCAGATATGGGTCTGTGCAGTTTGTTAGGAGTAATCAGTAGAATAAAGAACATATATCCTGGTCTGCAGTCGGAATATGCCTTGGCAGATCAAGATCTTTGCTGTTTGCAGTTTGACTAGACTTAAAAGCAAGTATATATGATAAATTCAAAAAGTTTAGAGTACTTAACAGTAGGTAACATGCATGTCAACATCCTTGTAATTTAAGAGTGCTATGGTGAATGCAAAGATGGTGAAATCAGAAACTTGTGATAATACAAGCTATTCCTTTAAGCATTTTATTGGAAAAATAAGACTGAACACAGCTGAATATGCAAATGTCCTGTAACTTGCATTTTAGTGTGCAACACTTAATACAAATATCCTTACAAAAAGACATTCTTACAAAATTAAAAATTCTCATCAACTCTTGGACTTGATAACTCTAAATTTTACTTTTAAAAAAATCATCAGTACAATAGGCTCAAGTGGATCTAATATTGCTCATCTGGCCAACATCTGCCTAACAGCTAAAAGCAAGAGCAATTAGCAAAGGAATCGAGTCAGTATGATGCATTCTGTACAAACTTTTCAAATGTTGTCAATTACTCATGTCATAAAAATAACTGTTTCAGGTTTGATTTTTTGTTCTTCTAGCTTTTACATCTTCGTTCACATTTAATGGCACATCAGTAGAACTGTCCAATACCAAGAGGCCTCAGTGCAAAGGTACTTTTTGTAATTATGTCAAATATCAAATATTGTTCAGCATTCCTTTAACAAATTAGTCTAAATATTGTTCTGTTTTAATAACATTGCCCATATCTATTGGTAGATTGGTATAATTTCTATAAATGTTAAAGTTCTTTTAGCTAGGACACTTTTTTGTCAAATTTATATAATTCTGCCAAACTGTATTTTAAAAGTTATGAACAAATTATATATTTATTTTAGTAGTGACCATTTATTTATTGGCAATTGTCATCATTTGTATAAACTTAAAATTGCACCATACCAAGATTGTTTTGTCAAACTTCGTGAAGATTGGTTGATTTAATTTTCTTTTTTCTTTTGACATTTGTCTAACATTAGTAACAGCATCTTCAGTTAATGGTGAATGGGCATCATTCTGTATAAAACTGAAAACTCTTCATGCCATGATTTTTCATATTTGATGACAAACCTGCATTTGTACAAACTTCGAAGGCCCTTATGCCAGGATGTTTTCTAGAATTGTCAAATTCTGTATGTTGGATGATGGATCAGCATCCACTCAACAAATCTGAAAGGGCTTTATACCAAAATGAGCCCTGCAAACTCGTGTGCATCTTGATAAGCAGTTTTTGTCAAGTTGTAAACAGCAACAAGTTGTAAGTTATGAATTGACAATGCAAGACAGACAAAGGACCATACCAGACTCTCACTTGGCCTTCTGGTCCAGTGAGCTAAAAACACTGCAACAAGATGTTTTTCTTAATCATTTAATTTTTTATCAGCATGAAAGCCTTAATTTATATAAAAATTAGATTCAAGTGCACTTCCCATGCATGGAGATCTTAACATTTAATGTGTAAAGTATGGACTAGTCCTGAACAAGACATAAACAACAAATACAAAATGTGCAAAAGGATTTGATGTATACACATTCTGTGTGAGATAGAAAACTCGCATACACATTTCATGAATATGAAATAAAACTGACAAGCATAAAATAAATCTATCAACAGCAACTCTTTCTCTTCCAATTATTCTTTCTAAATTAATCACACACAGTGTACAACAAAAATATATACAACAATCCCACTAAACATATTTTTGAGGTAGGGATCACCTAAAACTAGAAGTCATATTTTTTCGTTCAGCTATTACTTTTCCAAACTATTCAATAAAATGGAAGTCCGAATTCGTCAGTTTTAATGTACATTGGAATAGAATGGATACTACGATGAAGTATTTCCTTTTGTGTTTTTTTTTAAACACTATTATGCTTCATCTATATATAATTTGAACTGAACTCAAAAGTTGTACACTTGTCTATTGAAAATTGTACACAACAGAATACCTTTCATGAAGTCCGCTGTTCAAATTTTGAAAATTTAAACAACTTGTACATCAAGGACTCCATAGACTACCATCTTTGTAATTGAGATGAATTGTAGGCCAACAAAAATAACCTGAAGAAATGTTAATCAGGGAAGGGTAGAGTGCTTGTCAAATTTTCATCTGCTTAACAAAAATACATACAAAATGAACTAGAGCTAATAATGACAAGTGCAGAACAAAGGTCCCTACTCATTACAATTTTGCTCAACAAGGCCTTAAATTGAGGAACTTATCTTAGGAAACTTAGGAGAACTGGCAACTGAGAAACTAACTTGAGTCTTGTTCCATTTTATGTGGTGGCCTCCATGTTTACCACATTCAACTCATTCTTTTCTGCAAACTCAGAAAACACTCTTGTAGTTTTGTATACATTCTGAATTATCAAATCACAACACTTGAATCTGTATCACTTTTGTAAAATAATACAAGTGATTCTTACCAACACTGTGGCCCACATATTTCACATCAATTCAACTGTGGCTACATGGCAAAAATATCAGTGCACAATTAACAATTACCCAAAATATGACAATAATTTACTGTACAGTGTGCATCTATTATTTTCTACACCCAGTATGCCTTAAATATATAGCTTCCAGCATAATTAGAAAGTGGCCAAATTTTGGCACTGCATATATATCAGTAAAATGCTACAGCATTGTGATTTTTGTGATAAATCAACAAACTTAACATGTAAAATTATGTACAAGATAACAATCATAATGAACCAATTTAACTTGAAATATGTACACTGCATTTGTTAATACTTCTACCACTCAAAACCATTCTGAACATTAAACATAAGCAGAAGAGTTAAATTATATTCAAATTAGACAGTTGGTGTACAAATTATGCTCAATGTACAAAGTTAATATCCATGAAAATATTTATATAAATATGTCATAAATAGATTATAAAGGAAAATTATCAGCAACATTCTGTAATATGTGCAACTAAAAAAAAAAAGAACTGCCCAGTATCTATTTATCTCTATTATCATCTACTGAAATATTCTGGCACTTACATGTCAAGTTTATTATTACATTACTTGGTGTAACCACACAAAGTTAATGAAAAGGAAGTCTATAAAACAATCCAATCCTTTTTTTCTCTCACCACTGTCAAATATACATTTTCCTCACGAGAGTAGACCATCAGATTATTTTTATTGGTATCTTACCTGTTCTTCCTATTAATAGCTTCACAGTTTATTAGTTAGAATTATGGCACAAGCCCCAACTCAAATTCATTAAAGTTTGGGTTTTGTACCATCTTATTAAGAAAGTTTATCAGAAGACTTTATTTAAATACAAAATAATACAAAGCACTGAAAAACTCAATATCATTAGGCAAAAAGAGGTCAAAACCCTAATAATCTGTATAATACTTTTATCAGTATACACCATGCATACCTTGGGTACAAAAGTGTGTCCCATGCTCAGGGGCAACCAGAATACTAGATCGGGACTACCATATGTTCTGTACAATACTTCTGTCAGTATACACCATGCATACATTGGGTTCACAATTGTGTCCAGAGCCCAGGGGGCAACCAGAATACTGGGTTGGGACTACCATATGTTCTGTGCAATACTTTTATCAGTATACACCATGCATACCTTGGGTACAAAATTGTGTCCAGACTCCAAGGGCAACCAGAATGCTGGGTCCGACTGGTGTAGATTCTGTACAAGACTTTTATCAGTATTTACCATGCATACATCTGGTACAAAACTGTGCCCAGAACCCAGAGGCAACCAGAATGCTGGGGTTGGTCTACTATTATGTTCTGAATAATACATTTTTTTTTAATCAATATACATCATGCATAGCAAGATTAAAACATTATGTCCTGAGCCAAAAGACACATGCATGCTGGGTCCAGACCATCATATGTTGAATGCAGACAAGTGGGCTCCTAAATGTAGGAGTTGTACTTTTCTTTTAAAAGAATTAATATTTCACAATGAGGAATCATTATGATTCATAGCCAGGAAAACTCAAAGCTTTAAATAGTTTCACAATGTGCCTTCTTTGGGCTACTGAGTGAATCAGAGATACCACATTCTTTACATGGCACCCCAGCAGACTACTGCCCGATTCTGAATTTTTTTGACCCAGGCCCTTCTGCCTTAAAACTTTACACAACATCTGGAGTAATAAATACTACTCCAAACTTTGAAAATATTACTTGAGATTTACAAATATAGCATTCTGATTGGTTAGAATATTTCTGAAAAAGATTATACATGAGCAAACTGTAACGATAATGGGGGCAGATCTCTATTATGAAATTACACCACACTGACAGTTTTAAAACATAAAAAAATTTTCATGAACAATAACTGAATTCCAGTTGTAAGTTTGATTTTCAAACCAATTTACTCTTTGAGCTTGCAAAGTCCTTTGCTTCATCAATTAACAGCATTATTTAAAATGATCCATGTCTTCAAAAAAAAAAAAAAATACATCTCATGCAAGAATGCCCAGTTCACAACCAGATCAAACAATGTTGTATTCCAAGAAAAAGCAAACATTTTTTTCCCCCGTGGATTGTAGAAAATCTAATGATTAATTTATTATGGTATTTTGTGGCATCATGCAGAGGAAACTGAAGTAAAGTACCTTGCCCAGTGAAAAGGACACAATGGTAGCTGACCCAGGCTTATCTTAAAGTAGGATTTAAACCAGTACCCTTCTGGTCACGAGTCAAGGATGCAAATCAGCGAGTCACCAGGCCACTCAGATTGAGATGATCAATGACCAAACAAAATTATCTCAACACCACATATTGTTCAGAAATATAATGCCCTTATTTCTGACATGTATTACAATCCTAGGAAATATGGAGTGAATATCAACTGCTGTATCACAAATTCTGTAACAATATCATATTGTTACATGAAGTGTAGATTGCTTGTCACTTGGTTTTAATTCACATATCATATTTTCACAATGACCTGCCCATGCTTGATACACAATACTTATAAGATTTTTGCCAACTTTTATTTTAGTTAACAAAAATGTTAAAAGAAAACTTTCAAAATGTAACCACATTGTGTGGGTGGATGCATGTGATATTACCTATATTATAATGATTCTCCATAAATATCCGTCTCCTGCATACAAAGTGTATATGGCAAACACACACACCAATATGAATATATATATATATATATATATATATATATATATATATATATATATAGCACATTACAGTACTCGTATCCTTTTCATCAGACAGATGTACAATGAAAGATAATACAAGATTGAGCTGTATGTATACATGATTTAACTGTATGCACACATGATCATGGCACATGTTATTCTGCTCCTAAATGACATCTTTGTCATGAAACTGGTTCTTGTTTGATGTTTTCAACTTTAATATCTATAGCTGCAGGGACTGATGTCTGTTCTGTAACAGAAGGTACAGATTCCTCTGTGTTTGGTTCTTGTTTGATTGTCAACTGTGACACAGCCGTGGTTACATTTGCTTCTGGCTGAACATCAGATGATGTTAAAGACATGGGTTCCATTTTCACTTCCACTGTTACCATCTTCATGTCTGGTGCCTCTGTTTGAACCCCAGCTGAAGGCTCTGTTGCCGATATTGAGGTATCACAATTATTATTGCTTGAAGCTGGTTGGAATTCAGGTTTGGCCACTGGAAAATCTGATGGTGACGGGGTTGAATCTGACAACTGAAGCAGAAGACAAGAAAGTTTTGGACTCAATTTATCAATATTATATATTTTTGGAAGAGAAAAGACTATGGTTCATTATGTCCATTGTTTGTTCTTGCATGACATATTTTAAGCATGTTGGCCATATTGGGCATCCAATTGGCACCATTTTCATTTAGGACCATCTAGACAGCAAAAGAAGACTTTTAGTGCAAACCAGATGTTTTGGTGATCATCCATTCAAGAGTATCAATGACAAGATTTTTTGACATGGATGCGCTGAAGGTTTATTTCCTAGTCCTAGTCATCAGTCCTTCTTCATTAACTGACTGGCAAGTTTAATAGTCTAACAGAAAATTTACCAACCTCGGGCCAGTGGACTACTGCTAATTTTGAGCCCTGAGGTAACTTGCAATGCCAACAAAAAAAGAAGTCAGCATAAGCTTAAAACAACTAACCTCACTATAATCCTCATAGCAAATAGGATGATAAGTCTTTTCGTTGACCCGTATGGCATCCCTCAAGTGCCACTCTTCCTGATCCTCATCCCAATATTGTTCAAATGGCTCATGGCATATCTCACACAGCTGTAATACAATAATATGAGTGAGTACGACAAATGAAAAGAACCTGCCTTTATAACACTGGTCTCATAATGTAATCTTTTGCATAGACATGCTAGCTTAAATGTGTGTTACACTGACTTCACATCTGACCTTCATAAATTCTTGAATAAATGACAGGGATATTGTTTTAATCAGATGATGCATGAAAATTAAATAATAAGATTAGAAACATTCTAATATGATGGCTCATTTTCTTGAAGTATTTGATCTCAAAATTTAAATCAAGCTCTGAGCCCTTATGATTCTTCTTTGTGATTCTCATTTTAATCCGAGTAGAAATATAGTTCACTGTTGGGACTTGGAGCTGGAACTTAAGTTCCATGCCCAATAAAATCAGTGACATTAATTCAGCCACACAGTTCTTGAAGCTTTAATACATGTAATTCAGTAATAGATACATCAATTATTCACAAATCTCCTGGCACCCTCTCATAATCAATTTTATCCAATGCAGGAGTAAATTGCTAACATCAATATTTTTAAATTATTTTACAATGGATTGCATTTTTTACAACACACAGATGACTCCAGAAGGCCATAAAAATAATTCTTAAAAATGGTAAACTTACATCATCTTTATCTTCCCCTGTGGCACGAGGACACTTGGTAACTGAGGCACCCTCTGGTACCTTTATCAGAGTAAATGGCATTTGTGCTGGGGCAGCTGGAGCTGGAGTAGGTGCCATCATCTGCTCAAAGATGCTACTACGAGCTGAAAACAAAAGATGAATTCATTTATATAAATAACAAACTTGATTAAAATTTAAGCTCAAACGGAAAATTTTGACAATGGTTGCATCGCAAAGCGTCCCACTTAATACAATTTTCTTGAAAGAGCCTTGAATGGATAAGCTTGTACTCAGAAACCCAAGTTAAGAAAATGGTCATTTGGGGGCCAAAACTCCCCTCTATACGATGAGGTGGAATCTCGGAAATCCAACTCATTCCAGGTCTCATCAATATAAAGGTGCATGGTAAGTCTGGTTGAAACTGAACATTCTCTTATAAAGTTACTCTAAATAAATTATAGGACTCATGGTACTGATTATATGGAAAAATAGAAACCTGTCAAGAAATTGATGAACATAGAATAAAAGTTTATACGGTTTTAAATGCCATGACAAGCTGAGATCAAATGTAAACGTTTAGTAAAAATAATCTTTGGAGACCATATCCAATTTGCAACTGAAAAAAAAAAATTACAAAGTTTTATTGCTGGAATTTAGGTCTATTTACAGACCTGACTTGAGAACATTCATTACTGAAATTAGCACCAGATTCTTTAAGTACATAATTGAAAACAAATTCTGAAGACAAGAATATCAAAGAAATGCCACAGCTCACATAATTTTCTTCACGCTGAAGCTTGCATCAAGGATAGGTCTATACTCAGAAATATAGGTTTGATCTTGAGCATTCAGAAAGACGTTATTTAAGTTTTAACATCATGATTTCCACATGTTTACTATGGGTGTTGAATTATTACCTCATGTCTTTCAAGTTACTAGGGCAGGTAATCAGAGGCCATGATTCTTCAAAATTATAATGTGGAATACTGATAATGAAATTCAAACAAGGGTTGAACAATATTAAGCAAAATATCAAATTTCATTCAAATCTAACAAACCTGTAAAACTTCAAATGAAAGTTGTTGTTGTTGTTGTTGTTGTTGTTGTTGTGGGGCTTAACACCATTTTTCAGCACACAATAGGCTATACATGGCGGCCAGTGTTAATGGTGGAGAAAGAAACCGGGAAATCCCCGGAAAGAACCACCGACCCACGAGAAGCTACTGGCAAGCTTTCTCACATATCCACATTCGCCGAATCCTAGACTCGAACCCATGCAGACAGAGGTGAGATGGCAGAGAGCGCTTTAGAAAGCATAACATATACAGCATTTGATCGCACATAAGCAATAATACTGGCTATATGGTGCTGAAATACAACTAATTCAAGATCTTATCAATATAAGGATATGACGGAAAAGAATTTCAGGAATTGAAGACATGACCATTTCTTACTTCAACTGCCAAGTTTTGAAACCGTCTCTGATACTCTTCAGTAATAACAAGATTTTGAAATTAGCAGCTGTGGTGGATATATTGAATGTCATTAACACCAGATTATTTAATACCAATAAGACAGTTTAAGAAGTTTTCTGGTGAAAGCCTCATGTTGATATGACTTTTTTTTAGGTGGAGTAATGATAACAATATTTTCAAAATGGCTGCGATGCACGCCATATTGGACATCAGACTGGCACCACTTCTATCTAGGAATAACAAGATATCGCAAGTCTTTTAGCAAAAATCTCATGTTGATATGACCATTCTTTCAAGAGAATCAGTAACAAGATTTTCAAGATGGATTTGGCAACCATGCTGGATGTGCGAACATCACTATTTTAATTTCGGACCAACTAGATGTCATAAAGTCTTTTAGTGAAACCCCATGTTCACATGAACATCGGTTTAGAAGGAGTAACAAGATTTTCAAAATGACCACTGTGGTTGCTATATTTAACATTCAAGCAGTACTGTTTTCATTCAGGACAAACTTTACCTCACAAGAAGTCTGGTGAAAATAGATGGCTGCTGTGATGGCTATATTGGAAATCAGATCACCATCATTTTTGTTTAGGTCCAACTAGATATAAGAAGTCTTTTATTGAAAACCTTATGCTGATATGACCATCCATTCAGGAATAGTGATAAAATATTCAAGATCATCATGTGGTGATGAGCTAGCAGCACCAATTTGATTCTGGATGAATTAGTTATCATCTGAAGTCTCCTGGTGACAAACTCTTGTCAATATGACTTTCTATTTAGGAGGAATAGCATAAACAAGATTCAAGACGGCTGCCATATAGGATATCAGATTGTTTAGGACCAATTACAATGTAGAATGAATGGGAGTTAAGGTTCATGGCAATCCTCCAGGGATTTTAGGAGGATTAGAGATTAACTAACTTGAGCTAATGGACAGACCAACCATGGACAACAGGCCATTCCACAGAGCTAAAACTTGGAAAGGAATCAAATCTTTCCTTACCAGCTCAACTGCATTCAAATTACTGAACCTGTCATGGAATAAGGCAAGAAAATAACTTGGTAACACCTTGGGATGATTCTGTGTAATTGATTTCGTTGACATGTATATCATTTCAAATTGTTTTTTTTTTTTACCTCAACAGTGAATGAGTAACACATGCTTCATGTTGTAGGTCAATCTCTGTGAAATGCCCATATTTCATGATGTCTATGTGTACTTTCTCTTGGATCCTGGATGGCATTTTTTGTAGTACTTATAGGAAGCATATTACTATAAACAGGTATAGTGATTGCAGAGATCTTGTCAGGAGGTGTCTACATAAGACATTTTACTACATCCAAGTAAGTACTAGTTTAGTTTAAGACATTCTATTTGTCATTGTATCCGTATCCATACTTTAAATGCCTTGTATGGTTGTACTATTGTATCTTGTATTATTTATATTTAAATTTACAATTCTGGTAAATTATACAGTTTGAGTATGGCAGATAGTCGGTTTGATGTAGCTCACTGCTGAGGTCTTTATATGTATGTAGAAAACTGATAGCAGTAAGCACTGTAATGGATTTTTGCAATGATTAGGGTATTTTTGATGTTGGTTATGATTTATGAGATATATATATTTTATTATTAATAATATTTATTCAATACAAAATGCTGACCAGTTTGGTCTATTTGTAGTCAAGTGCTGGCATATGGTTGGCAGTGGCAGCATAGTGCTGGTAATGTGGTAGCATAACCTGCAGTGTGGCAGGGTAGCTATTAATGTAGCAGCATAACCAGAAGTGTGGCAGAGTAGCTGCAAAATGTAGCGGCATAACTCCAAACTGTAAATTCCAAACTGTGCAAAAAAACATTGGATTGTGAATTTAATCATAAGGACATATGGATATATGAACCAAACTCATTTTTATATCATAGTGTATAAGAACCATAATCATTTTTATAATATCATTTGGTTACACGAACCATGCTCATTTTTACAAGATCACATGGTTATATGAACCAAACTCTTTCCTTTTTCTTACATATTCACAGTAAAGTGGTTTCATATCATTTGACAAAATGTTTTTTTCCCCACATGTTCATGAGTCTAGTTTTGTCAACTGAATTGTTAGTGTGCAAGGCATATCATTATTAATATCTACTTGTTTATTTCATGTTTCATATTTCCTTGTTAGGTTATAGTCATTGTGATATTTTTGAAACTCGTATACTTCATTTCATAACTTGTTTTCAATCACATACATTGTGTTTTCACTTGATCCAAAATCCTTTCGGTTGCTATCATGTTACAGAACCATGTACAATTTCCTAAATATGGTTAACTTAAACAATTCTCTTCATGCTTTCCAAGGAAATGAGAATTATGTGAACCAATTCATCCTTTTCTTCGTCCGCATACCAACTGAAGGATATAATATTTCTTTTACTTTAAGAAAGTTTCAGACAGACTTTACACTTTAGAATTTGTCAGAGCTGGTTTGATAAATGTGCAAAAGAAGTGCAAGAATTCCGATTTCCCTCTTGCTGTGGGGTAAGCTGGGATGGAAATGGTTGCAAAGAACAGGAAACCTGTTGGTTCCTTGGTTTATTTCTAAAATCATATTAAACACACTATTGGCTATAGTATGCTATTCTGAACATCTAGTTCATCTTTGCTTTACTCACCTATTTCTTCAGTATCTCCTACTTCTTCATATTGAGTCCAGTCCTGCCGAACATAAATAGACACAAATATTACATGCAGATGTCTACATTTTATATTTTGTACAGTACCTCTGACTTAGTGATAAAGAAACACTCAATATTGAGGACTTCCACATTTCATCATGTAAATTTAGGGCAATTACAGTAGCAAACATATTGATAACTTGGATTATCCAGGTAATATTACACTAAACAGGTTCAAAAGGATCACTTGGAGTGTTAAAATTATATTACATTAAACAAATTCAACAGGTAAGCTTGGAGTATTCACATAATATTACATTAAACAGGTTCAACAGGTTGGATTGGCGTATTCTTGTAATACTAGATGAAACAGGTTCAACAGAATGAACTTGCCAGATATTGATGACCATTTTCTTTAAGATCACAAACATGTAATTGTAATTATAATTGTTTCAAATCTTTTTTTGCCTTTTTATTTAGCAAAATCTTTTGATGACAACTGCTACTTAAATGATTCTCCATTATTTTTAATCATTACACAAAAGTTGCAAACTACGTCATAAGAGGTTACCACTTGGACTAATTATTCCCATCAGGATTACAATCTGAGGTGTATCCCTTTCGTACAGAATGTACTTTATTATCACAAACTATTCTTAGTAACTGAAGAATAATCAGCAACCCATACACTTCTGAATCAAAACCAGAGAAGTGATACTTCATCACGCTAACGCAGATGAACACAAGCCTGCCATTTATTCCTAAAGATTTCATATGAAAACTACAACCATGAAACTAAAAATCCTTATAAGTTTAAACAAAATTAGTTTTGCAACAGCAAGCTAACACAAAAATATCCATACACTTTAAACAGTTTGCACATTCTGACATAACACTGAAAGTTCAGCATAACTTAAAGTCTCATGTGTTAATAGTGACACAAAACTGTTGCCCTCTGACAATAATGGCAAGGAACCATAGCATATCAGGATACAAACTCTAGGCAAGAAAGAATACTTACCAAAAGTTTTATTTCAATCCAGTGACTGGTGTTCAATTTATAGGACTTCTAAATTTTTACATACCTGATCTAATTTCTAGATGCAAGATAATCAAAAAAAATATTCATAAAAATATTTTTAAAAATCTTACATGCATTCCATAGAACCATTTTTTGCATCTTGTGACTTTATACTCCTCCTTGTCCCTCTTGTTCTGTCGGAAATGCCAGTCCAAGTGTTCCCGATATTTGTCTGTGTCATCCAGCGTGAAACGTGTACCACAGGATGAGCACTGGATGCCCGAGTACAGCCGATCTATCACTCCCTTGTGACGTCTGTAATAAAACAGTTGTGTGAATTTATTAGATGACTTGAAAGTGTGGGGCAATAGAATAATAATAATAATAATAATAATAATAACTTTATTTAAAGATGGTAATACAATTAGCTAAGAACTAATGTACCTTGAGGCCCTTGTACAAAGGAATTTATTTGTTTTAGCTGCATCTCTGAAGCCACCGGATATATTGGGTTTGTAAGGAGATAGAGTGGGCATTTCTAATCTCAACTGGAATACTATTCCAGAGCAAAGTTCAGAGTATTGGAGACTTTTTTAAAAATACTTCCTTATTTGGTTTGGGA
>JAECUM010010249.1:0-115426 GCA_016617855.1 Megalonaias nervosa
TTTATAAAAATTAATCTCTCATCAGTTTTCAAACCAGCCTTGGAAAAAACGAATAATTTTACTTTAAAGAAATTAACACTAGGGAACAGGTACAATTCAATAATTTTCTATAGTTATACGTTGTTGCATATAATAATGTTCGGGTATATTTGTGTCGCGTTTGTGTTGAATTTGCGTATGGGAGATTCTTGGGGTATCCATCTTTGACATCACGGCCACCTGTGCATACTTGCCACTACCACGCATTTCAGGATAATAATATTGTGTACATATATATCTCTAAATGACTATTAAGTAATTTTAAAACACCATTTAAAAAAAACAAAAAAACATTAGAGGTTGTTACCCAGAACTCGGCTTAAATAAAGATGCAAAATTTCGGCCAACTTAACAACATATCTCCTTTTGAAATATTACACATAATTAACTATCCCTAAGTTTGTTGCATTATATTAAAATTTATATTTTCTTCTTGTCTTTAAATTTCTATTAAGAACATTGTGCTTATAGAACATGTGTTGCATCATGGCATTTTGAAGTGATTTCTCATTCAGACGAGTGAAAATACATGGCTTTATTTTCCATGCAATCATCACACTGATGACCTTGTTTTGCTATACTGAAGGTATAATATTCTAAAAAAACGTTCTAACGATATTACTGGGCGCCTTTACTTCAAACAGTTTTGCAAGTTTATGGAGCTTTATTAAGTACAGTGCCTTAAATTTTCATTCATAATCTTGATGTTTATTTTCTGTAAGTACTGGGACGTTCACCCCATCGATGTGACGCCAGCTTCATAAGAGAGACACTTATATTTTAATAGGTCACGATATCCTCGCATATTAAAGTAAATTTTATTTTGACACGATAAAGTGACTGAATAATCCATTTAATTGCGCACTGAAAACTGATTTATTCAACTTAAAATCTAAACATTCGACCAGTTATAGATAGTGTCTAATTGTTTTTCAGGAATATTTGTTCATGCAAATGTAGTCTACTAAATACATTATGAAAATAGAGAAAAGAAGCAGTCACGGTTTCCATCAAATAGTGTTCATGCTAATCACTCAGTCGAGGTCATAGCATGATGCTACACACTACTGGATATTGTTTATCGCTCACTCGTCGTATTCATTTCCCTTTTTACACAAATTTCAATCTCCGAAATATATGTGTGCTTAAAAGTCCAAATAATCTATAAACTGTACATAATCTAGTAATGAAATAAGATGTCAGGAAACCATACCTATATAATATTTGAGACTGTCATTATTTATGAGGGATCCTTTTGTTCCATGCACGTAATGTACATGGGCACTGTACTGAACTAAGTATATGGTGAAATAGAGTAGATTCTCCGAACTCGGGTATCTTACTACTATTACTACAACTACTAGTAATACTACTACTAAATTTCCGTCATATAACCAAACAAAATAATATTATTGTACCAATGAGACACGAATAAATTTCGTTTTCAACACAAAACTGGGACTACTAATATTACTACTCGTCTGTAATCTCAGCCACTTATGTGACAGTAAATACCTACTCACTAACTGGAAATTAATACCTACTTACTGATAAGACATTAATACCTACTTACTGATACGATATTAATACCTACTTACCGATACGATATTAATACCTACTTATTGATACGATATTAATACCAACTTACCGATACGATATTAATATCTACGTAATGATACGATATTAATACCAACTTGCTGATGCGACGTTAATACCTACTTACCGATACGATATGAATATCTACTTAATGATACGATATTAATACTTGCTTACTGATACGATATTAATACCTACTTACCGATACGACATTAATACCAACTTACTGATACGATATTATTACCTACTTTCTGATATGATATTAATACCTACTTAATGACATGATATTAAGACCTACTTACTTATATGATATCTATACTTATCGCTGCGATATTAACACCTGCTTATCGATACGAGAATAATACCTTCTTAATAATACGATATTAATACCTACTTACTGATACAATTTTAATACGTTCATAATGATAGGATGATAGTACCTACTTACCGATACGATATTTAATTTCCAAGCCAGGGCCATGGCATTGAGGTCACAATTTGTTTGTAACGAGGGATCATTTTCTTCGCAACTTCCATTTCCTGATCAATATACCCAGTGCATGCTTCACTCACGTGTATTACATTACACTCTCTCTCATGACAGGTTGTGTAGTTCTCCATGATGAAAACAGAGTTCGACGTCCAAGTGTACGTTCTACCAACGTATCAGGAACTTTAGATACAAAACAAAAATTAGAATATCAAACAGAAATACATATTGAAAGAGGGTTGCAAGTACCTGTTTGTCTGATAGCTATTGTATTCATCTAAGTCTTAATTCGTGTCAGTTTGTTATCAATAAACTTTATTTAGAGCTTTTTGTTCTGTATAATATGTGCATTGGATCATTCTACAGATGATAAACGATATAAAATAAGAACCAACTTTAATAATCATATATACACAACATAAGTTTGGCATATGCACGCTTCTAAACACACAAACACACAGACACCTCCATACAAATGAGCGCACATGTGAATGAACAAAATTAATACAGATATATACACCAATGTAATTGATTAATATAGATCCTGTACACCATAGAGAATGTTTATAATTATTACACTCCCATTGCTAGGAAGACGAGCTGAGGCGGATAATTCGTTTCATCATCATTTGACAGAAGTCGTTTAATCCAAGTTATCTCATAGTATTATATAAAAGAATGAGCGTGCAACATGTATAGACCATTATCTGGGGCTAATAATGGATCTCTTTATACAATTTTGGGTTTACCACCCCAAAGAAATTTATAAAATAATTTCTTCTATTCCTTTTCTGTATGTAGCGGAGGATCAGGCAATGGTGAGAATAAATGAATATCTTCTGGCAAAGTCAATGATTTGATAAAAATTATTTTTGTTCCAGTAAGGGACAGAATTATCCCCATCCAACAATCCAGACGTTTGTTCGCTTCTTTAAGATCGTTGTATAAGTTGACTATCATTTGAGGTGAAAGAAAACGGTTTTCCTAGAGGTAGAAATGAAATAAGTATACAAAAAGCATTTTAATATGTGATCAATTTTGTTTTCTTCCGCAAATGTGTCCCTTCCGATAGTAGATTTTGATACATTACATGTAAACCAGATTCAAACTCATTAAGAGTAATGATGGTAGATTCCGTGTTTGCTTTATTGTATATCTTCTTTGAACATAAATTTTCAGCTTCAATCCGTTTACCATGTTGTCTTTCATATTTTGCTTCCCTTGTGATTGTTCATTTCTAATGTTCCTTTAAAGAATTAAAAACAGCGTTAAATACACGTTAGCTTAACTGGTAGTGAATTGTATTTATCACCAGGGCTGGGTTAAAGGCAGAGTAAATGAGCGGTTGTTCCAGGTCTCCCACCTGGCAAAGCAATGAACTGGGTTAATTTGTTTTGTTGTTTTTGTTGAGGGGGTGGGGAGTGTGGCCGTATTTTCAAATAAGTCCAAGACCTCTTGCACATTAACCTTGTGTTTATCACACTCTAGATAGTACTCAGCAGTTTTGGTCTAATTGAATTAGTGTATTAAAGTTGTCTTAACAGTTTTCTATCGCATATTCAATAACCAGGACCTCTAGGTGGTTCACATAATAAAAACGTTAGCCTTAGAGCAGAGTGGTCGGTTTGGCACCCTGGAACAATAGTTGAATCTGTGAAATATGAATACATATCATCAGAAATCAGGCTATCATACTTTGTGTTATAGGACTGGGGTGTCTCCAAGTAAATAATCTATCATCTACATGTACTACACTCTATAAATCTAGTCAGTCTAGTTCATTCTATATATCCTTACTTTCTTTCCCTGGCAATGGATTTCTTTCAGGAATAATATTATATAGTTTAAGTTCCATGTCTTGATCAACATTCATCATCACAAATGATAATAGATGAATTATATAAGCTAACAAATAATCGTGTCTAAGATTCTTAAAGGCGTTGACAATATACAATGACTACGTTTTTCTATTACCATCAATCAATATATCCAACACAATGTATTTGCTATAACCATCACTAATTCTTTAGACGAAACTTCAAAATCATTTTAAAAAACAGTGGCAACACCAGCATTTTGCTCGATTTCAGAATAAAAGCACAAATTATACCCAATTCTGCCTCCCAATATTTTTGAATCTCAGCAGTACTGACTGTTTCTTGTACGAACATAGTACATGCATGTTTTGTGTAACCGAATGGAATATATCTGTCCGTATTCAACTGGAAGTTGATCCCTTCCATTCGCTGATAAATATTTAATTTGATTTTTCATGACTTTTAATATTTCAGCTAGATGTTCAAACCAAATGAAATAGTAAAAGTCGCAACATTTTACGTGATATAAACATGCAGTAATCAAAGCAGTAAAAATAATCAGTAATACTACTTATATCTTCCAGTCACAGGGAGAATCACCAAGATATATTTAGGTCATATGGGGTAATGAAGACTTAAACTTGAACTTACACAAAAAGGTCTCTTAAACCGCTTTATCTGCTGATTATTCTGGTCTAAATTTGTCCCATTAATAAATTAGTAACGGGGTACAATGTGAATATCAATATGCAAATTAGAGCACGACGACGCAAAATGATAAAATAAGTGAACGAACGTTCAAAAGCAACAAGAGAAAGCAAAAACTGAGATATGAACAACTTTTATATATTAAAGAAGTCACGAAAGATTATCCCCAAAATAGGCAACCTGTATGAATATTTGGTTCGTACAATTTTAATTACTGATTTAATTAGTTATATATTTGATTGTCACAAATCAACCACTTACAGTTACATTTTGCTACGATAGAAGTATTATAATATTTCTAATAACTGCGAAAAATCTATTTGCAAAATGTGTGTGATGCGTGCGTGCGTGTTGCAACGAAATGAAGGAGAACTATTGCAAAAGTACGTATTTCATTTCTAGGAAGAGGAGGACGAACATGAATATATTCGGCGAAGAAGAGATCGCAGAAGCCTACAGGCCTTGTAATCAATCATATCAGACTTCAATACTGAACAAAGTTCTAAACACACAGTTTTTGACGTTATCAGTGACTGTCTTATCATTACAACGGAACGTAGCACAGTTGCATGTTGATTTGTAGTTAGATTTGTTCATTAGTCGCTACTCGAATTTAATTTGGTCAGTTTTTGACAAGTTAAAAACTTGTTTCATGCAACTTTGTATCAGAAAGTAATCAAAATAAATAACCTCATTAAAAAAAAAATAGTGAATAGTTTATGGATATACAATATCAATAAGAAATACAAGGAAAAGATGGCAAATGTATAAATCCTCGTTCATAGTTTTTAACACACGGTTTCCATGGCAAACAGCACGTGAACACAAAACTATCAGATATTAAATCAAACCACCTGATACTTAATATACATCATTCGATGAAAATTGGAGAGTGGACAGAAAGCGGCCCTTATTCAATATAACCCTTTCTGTCTCATAGCAAGAGATTGCCTCCCAACAACAGAGGTCCACGCACTTCTTGAGGGTGTACTTTTAAGGTGTACCGTGGAGCCAAGACGTCTTGCAATTTTTGCATTTCAGGAATGCCACAGGGTGTGTCTTTGGATAGACCAGCTTGCTGTAAGAGGAGTTCTGCTTGTCCTTGTTGTTTGGCTCGGTCCGATCGTTGAATAGTTTTCTATTAAGGACCTACACTCACGCACTCACACACGTAAATCATTTGGAAAAAAGGGATTTGAGTTTTATTTGATTTTGGCAAAACATTGAGTAGTCACTTTTCGAGAGAGGTGGGTGGTCCTAAAAAGGACCTTTTTTTTATTTTTTATTTTTTATTTTTTATTTTTATTTTTTATAAAAAAACCCAGCACAAACCCAGGAACGGGAAATAATGAGCTTTAACTGCCTTATCCCTTTTCCACGGCCAAGGTCTACTTCTGGAGCTGTTACAGTCGATGATTTGCTATAAATCACTAGTGTTGGTATCTCAGGCGTAGTAAGTGTGTTGACGGGGTTGGACTGTTTAGCTCGGGAAGGTATTTTTTCTCTTGGGTCGTATTAAAGAAGTCTGATACATTTGTTTCAGACTCCTTAAGTCTGCCAAAATGTCTAAGAGTACCGTCACCGTTTGACTTTCACTGTCCTCTTTCTCTCCTAGACCTTGTTTCTTCTCTGCTTCTTTTTCTTCAAGTCGTTTTCTTTTTGCCTATTCTTCTTCTCGCTGTTGCTGTTGAATGAGAAAGGCTTGTTCTGCTTCTTCCTGCTGCTGCAAAAATTTCTCCAATTCTTCTTTCTGCCTCTGTTTAAAATCCTCGACGTACGGTTAGGAAGGAGAAGGCAGCGAAGGTACTGGTACCGGAACAAATTCTTGTGAAGAAGAGAGAAAATCCACAAAATCCGAATTAAAATCATTCTCTTCTGGAAGTAGGATTTTGTTTGCTTTGGTAGCCGCTGCTATGCCATCACTCCTTGTCTTCACAGCCGGTGCACCCTAATTCATTGTCTTCATAGTTTCCGTCATGTTTTAACTCTGTCGCATTTGATTCACTGCGCACAGACGCTAGCGCACCTATATAGAGAATGTGACGTCACAGGTAGCTCTCTTCGGATTGGAAGGCAGACTTCGCACTGTGACTAAATTTTGTAACGCGAGTTAGGATTGGTGAAAGAACTCAATCGTTTCGATCCGCTCTTCCACTATAAACAACCGCGGTTCACCTCATTCCCTTCACCTGTTCTCGTCACAAGATGTGGACTAACGTTGAATCGTCTACCCTCCTATCGTCGATGCTGTTCAACCCGGTCTATCCCATGTATGTCAAATCATCATGGGCTATCACCACGATAACTTGGAAACGAAGGATCTATGTGGAGAGACAAGGCTGTTTGAAGCGAGTCTTAATCTACGGTCGAGAGGTCAGACGAAGTTTGAGGAAGAGAATAAGATCCGTGCGATGCCCTCTATGTTAACTGAATGGTGTTAACAAAAAAACCCAAAGGCCCTTTTCAGGGCCACTCCATTAACTCGAAAAGATATATATTCTCTCTTGACTAAAAATGTTTTAGTCGATTTTTGGTGTGATAGATTTATGTTCATAAATTTTTGTTTGTGTCATATGTTTATGTCTCTGTCTATGTCTCTAACCCTGTCGCTAACCACGTCTCTATGTCTATGTCTCTATTTGTCCCTAGAGTAGTGTGTATTCAGGTCAGCCCCTTGCCACACTATTCCGCCCGATTGAGGTCAGCCACTTGCAACATTGTTGCCAGTGTCCAGTGCCGTGACGTCACCCCTGTTCAACTATCCTATTTGCTAGACAAGCCCAATCCCTTGTCTCTATACATCTCATGTTAAAATTCTTCATGTTAAATTCCCCTTTTATAACATAAAAGTCCCATTCTCGCTAGGGTTCCCCCACTCACTACTAATAATGTTAAATAAGCATTGGAGCTCGGAAGATTCTAGGCACAGTTTTGTTTCCAGTCAGACTGAATTTTCCTTTGAAATGCTTCACATCTAGATCAAGTGAAAATGTGTATATATAGTGATTTGATACCAAAATAATTCGTTCCTTTTCTCTATCAGTCTGTAGGAATCCATGATCAGAATTAGTTGGTGTGTTGTTGACATCAGAAATAATTGGAGAGTAATTATTTATTTAAAATATTAATAGGAATAACTGGAGTGCTCCATGAGGTTTAGATTAATACATTAATTTAGGGTTTGGGGACTCATTCAAAGACATTCTGGATTGCAACGTTGTGTTATATCAGGCAACTAATGGAAGTCATTCAGGATATTCTACGTCTTGGTTTAGGATATTCATGAATGTGCCAACCACTACAACTCGACTGGACATTCAATGGAGTAAATCGAAATGCTACCGATTGAATTCAACGTAGGGTTGAGTGACATAAAACGGATAGGAAAGGAACATTATCATTGTTTCTACATTATATATATATATATATATATATATATATATATATATATATATATATATATATATATATATATATATATATATATATATATATATATATATATTAGAAGCAAACCCATCTTCTCATATGAAATAATATGTTGCCTTTCTTCAATAAGTATTCTTTGAATACTGCTGTAATTAATTTCGTTTATCCGTGTTATACTGTGCAAATAGCCTATTGTATAGGTCTACAGAACTTATGTATTAAAATAATTAATAAATCGAGTTAAATGAAGCTAACAAATATTGTAATTTTGCTTGGTTCAGTACTGATTGCATAATTTTAGTGAATGATGAGATTTAAATTATTATTTATATATAATCATAGACGGGTAGAATATTGATATAAAAATGCAACTAAACATGATCGAAGTAATGACAAAATACACGAGGGGTTGTATTTTTTACCATTATTCCCGTTCACAGACCATTTTAGGCAAACGTGGAATTATTAGCTGGTTCTTATTTCTGTTGTTGCTTTGTATCTTCTATAGTTAGATATTTTCGATCAAATATTAAGATTACGATCTGCGTCAACCAGTGCCATTAATAGCGATGGGCAAGAGAAGAAAATATAATGACACATACGAATCGAAACCAACATTTTAATGTCAGTTTTGTTTAAAGAAACACAAAATACCTTTTTTATTAATTCTGTGAAGTAGATCTATTTAGCGACGGACATATAACGGTTAATCCTGATCAAGTTACTGCAGTTCGCTTGCGCTTTGTTTGGTTGTTGGGGATGAGCAAATAGGAAAACTTGTCAATGATTTGCTCATGTGTTAGATGGTTACAAAAAGTATTAAAATTGTAGCTTTTGATCGAAGAGATACCAATCAAATGAACACAGTAAAATATTAGTTTCACACTGTTTCATTATATAATATGCACATATGTTGCGGTTGACAAATAGTGAATATGGTATACATACGCTCATATTTTATCACTATCCAACTTTGTTCATTATAAAGGAGATTAGGACATAACCGATTTAACCAACATCGTAATGTGCAGCTTATATGACCGTTACCTCATCTTCAAGGCCATAAGGTTGGCGTGTGGCAAGAAGACAACTAAACAAGCAAGGGGTCTGTTGGACGAAAACCCTGATAGTGTACAAAGAGCAAAGCCACTCGAAGTTTCTACATTTTAAATGCTTCCTGAGAGCATGAATTTAAACATCGAGCTGGAAAGAAGACCTACTCTAGGAATCATTTCGGTTGTTTTACTCTCATTTCCAGTTTTTTGTTGGGGGGGGGGATGGGGGATGGGGAGTGCATCTGCTTCGTCCCATGTTGCCAACAATGATAAGGATGTATTAGGGAAATTATAAATATTAGCAATTGAAACCAAATAGCCAAAAACCGTAAATAAAATTTCCTTTGACCTTGAACAGGGTTAAACAAGCAGGTCAGAAAACGAATTGTCGTAGACTCATCATGATGTCATATAAAGTATGACTGGAATGTACCCGAAATGAAACAAAAACCTGTAACAAAAACCTTGACTGTTGACAACGCAGATTTAACAGTTGGAAAAGTGATTATTACATTTCTCTTCGCACTAACATGGTTTCGATTTTAAGAAATTGTGTGAAGCATTGATGGGTAATAATGAAATGTAATAATAGTGATTATTACATTTCTCTTCGCACTAACATGGTTTCGATTTTAAGGAATTGTGTGAAGCATTGATGGGTAATAATGAAATCACAGTAGCTTACTTCAGTTGATAGATACATCTGTATTCTAGTTGAACTGCCCTCGTTAAATGACAAAATAGCGGTAGTATTAATATTATTGATGAATATTATAAAGTTACACGGATAATAAATTATATACAGATGTCAAGCTGGCGTAAAGACAGAATATAGAAGGACGTAAAGGTTGGGCTTTATCCCACTCAGGTTGTCCATGTGAGGGTACTTGTCTAGCTACAATACCGTTGCTGACATTTGGATAGTTCTAACAAAAATGGATGGGCACCAATATTGGTATCAGGACAGGCCAAGTGTCCATGTCTTTCTTAATCTTGGATATTTATCCTTGTCAAGAAACTCAGAAGCAAGATGTATCACGTTTTAAAGAGTCGATTGAAATAATGAAGTCCTGCCAGTAGACTGCTGACCTTTGTCACAGCAATAAAAAATTGCGGTAAATAATTTTCGTTTGTTTCACCAATGACGTCACACACGGTGGGTACGCCTTAATTAAACTTAAACTGACGATTCAGCCGTGAGTGAAATACTGTGCGAAGAACAAATTGTTCTACGGCCCATATCATTCCAGGAATCACACATTATCAATAATAATATATTTACAGTAAAATGAGTTCTTATTAGGTTTTATGCACACTGAATTTTACCTCTTCTCCTCCCTTATAAAGAGGACAGTATATTGTTCATCTTAATGGTTAATCGTTGATACTTTTATTGAAAGAGTTATCTCAAAAAAATAAATGAGAACATTATTCGGAAAATGTTTCTAAAACGGACGTTGTCATCATATGGTACAATTCGCGATTACTTTGGTGTCCTAACAGAGCCAAATTATTAAGCTATATCGATACCCAAGATGCATAAGGATCACTAAATGGTCACTACGCTATGTATTATCAGATCCAATTCTGCTTGCTGATTCTCAGGAAATTCACTTTTTCGATTTAAGCTCATATTACGTACGTAATTTATTAGGAAATGTTGAGGTAAAAGGGGCAGAGGTAGTTTATCATTAGTAATTATCGATAATACGGACGAATGGATTTTCTTAGTCACAGAAGGATATATATTAAAACTGACACTTGTTCCCTGCATGAGAGACAAATACACGAGGGATACATAGCTGCATCACTTCTGAAGACCTTTAGGTTAAAGATAATAGACTCTTGCTTCCTGATTTCTTAGTATTACTTTGCAATCTTGTGTAAATTCATTGACATAAAATGTGATTACCTGTCATGTCTTCTGTCTCATCGCATGAGTTCCTAATAGCCATATTCTTTTAGTAAAATCGCGGTAAAAGTATTTGTCTTTATTTACATGTTGCATTAACTGTGTTTCTATAAAAGGAGAAAATAAAGACATAGCCTTACCTTGTTACTATCAACACGAAATCGTCGATCCTTTTCGAGGGGGACCTGCTGAAATTGCACGGATATCATATCTTTATATACACACTTGTTGTCATTCGATATCCTGTATTGGCTGCATGCGTAGGAAGATATCCGCCCATTCTTACTTTCAGGGTGCAGTTAATGTCGGTGTAATGTTACTTGTTATGTTTTATTATATTATGGCGGGCTACAAGAATTAAAATTGTTATTGTTTGATGAGAAGTTTATGTTGAGTTTTGATTTGAATTGTAGTGGTTCTTTGGAATAATTGGTTACATAGAATCTTCGTTAAGATGTTATTTCTTCATTCATGTATGGAATCCCACCCTCACCTCAAAACACCCCCACACCCCCCCACCCCCACCCCCACGCCAGTGATCCAAAACATATCCTATAGATGTTCATGCATGATATTGAAACTTCTCACCTATTTCAAAACTCACCTATTTCAACTGCAAGAACAGACCTAAAGACCTAATAATGTTTCCTTACCTTAAATATTTACAGCATGTTTTCTGTTTTCTAATTTCATGGTGTTTGTTTTTATTTTGTAATCATTTCATTATATATGTTTTTTTTTTTAAGTGTTGTCAAATGTTGTAAAGCGCTTAGAGCTTCTAAAGATTAGGCGCTATACAAAGTTCTCATTATTATTATTATTATTATTATTATTCCACATCTTGGTCTATATTTAAGATTTTGCTTTATTCCAGTGGAACAATATCGTTACGCGAAAATGTAGAAAATAAAAAAAATATGTTACCTTCATGAATATTTGATTTTTTGTTTTAGTTAAGGCCTTTTGAAAATGTAAGTAACTTGTCGTATGTTTTTTTCATTTGTAGCGTATGAATTCGTATGTAAATAAATCGGCGGCGGAGCAACAAGCAATGAATAGTGGGAATGACTAGAGAGGAAAACCTGTACATGGTTTGAATCGCTTTTCCAATTAATAAGTAAAAGTTAATTATTACAGAAAGAGTCATTGAAATCCATATTCATGTATTGCATTACATTTTAAACTTGATTGTCAGGATGGTTACAAAATCCCTCTAAAACAATCTGACACAGTATTTCAGGAGTTATAGATTACTGTTGAGAAGCATTGACTCTTAGTTTGCACGTTCTATATTAATACATACTAATACATTAAGCATGGTCTATCTCTGTCTGTCTGTCTGTCTGTCACACACAAACATAAATGCAACACACACACACACACACACACACACACACACACACACAAACATGCAAACACAGCACATAAACAATATCTGACACACATTTGGCTGTGAGAGATACATATTAAATATACCAAGTTATACCCTATATTTTAAACAGCCGTAAATTGAAAGGCCAAGTTACACCCTATATTTTAAAACAGCCGTAAATTGAAAGGCCAAGTTACACCCTATATTTTAAACAGCCGTAAATTGAAATGGCAAGTTACACCCTATATTTTAAACAGCCGTAAATTGAAAGGGCGGATAAAGTAAGCTAAGGAACATTGATTATGACAATGACCTTAGTGCAAGGAGAGTTGTATATGTCAATATTAATGGCAATGCGACGTTTGATAGTTTGCCTAAACAACCTGATTTTGATGAAACTTGAAAAGGCGGGTGTAACGGGGGACTTTAAACATTAAAGCCTCCTTAATTGATTTGGCGATCGTTAACTAGGGAATGACCTCCCACGGTGTTATTGCCCAGTGTGGACGGATAGATGGAACGTTAACAGATAGCTGAGCAAGGTTATTGAAAGAAATAACAACTACGAGTCCCCTTTACCAATAAATAAAAATAAATTTAATCAATTAGTACATAACCGAAATTTCACTTTCAACTAATACAACAGATTTACTAAAATAAATGTAATCAATTAATGCATAACCAAAATTCCACTTTCAATTAATACATGACCAAAATTTCACTTTCAATCCAGCGGATTCACATTGATAGAATTTAGTCGCAGTGTTCAATTTACATCATATTACGAGTAGTGAATTTAGAGTTAATTCCATGCTTGACAGCATCACTTGGCATCTGTCTCCTCTCGTCTTGTTTCCACGTCTAATGCGTGCGCTTTTTGGTCCTCTTTCTGACCCCTGTTTATTCCGACCTCTCTTAGATGCAGATTTCCCCTTGACTCATCGGGTTTTCCTTATCTTCTCCTTTCCTTTGTCTCTCTCTCGGAGTATAAAGCTGCTTCCTTAAATACGAGAGTATTACAATAGCTAGTTATGTTTCAACAATTAATTGCGTGTGTGTGTATATATATATATATATATATATATATATATATATATATATATATAAACTCTGTTCATATTCAGATTGGCGATTCACAATGCACAAATTCTGACATGATGTGATCTTAACAAATAACGGTCCTTACAAATTCCTGTATTTCGGTAAGATACACGCTATATTTGTACAAATGACCTTAGCTTGAAGTTCATTGCCCTCGCCGCATGGCAATTGATTAGAAATTACCACGTGTTCTCTACAGACACATGCGGCCGTATATACCAGCATACATTACTACACGTCTTATTTACATTTGACTAGTCAATTCGTGTTCAATAAGATAAATGTTCAATTACTTATGGCATAATATTCACTAAATCTAGCTACAATAACCAATAACCTGTAAGATCATTTAAGCATTGCGAAATCATATATAAATATACAATTATCATTAACTCACGACAACAATATCATCCTACACAGGAAATCAATTTATGTAACCATAAAAAATATGACACATCTGTGTATTAGGGTTAAGTCATAAATCTCTATGAAATACTGCATATTTGAACATTCTTTGGGTTACATCATAAATGAACAGTCCTCTGCTATCAAAATCTATAAACTCATGGCTCTTGCTGGTATTGACTACCGTATACCTCCAGCTATTATACCCATATATCGCCTAAAAAAATGCATTTGATGCAAGTGTATGTAACTTAATAATTGGGGTCTTATTTATATGCATTCCTATGTATTAGAAAAAAACATTGTCAATGCATTATTCCAGCTACAAATTATTATTTTAACTAGTTTTATGAACAGACCATGACTACGTTGAGATCTCCTACCGGTGTCTAAATTTATTCGGCCTCATAGAATGATGGAAATTAATTTTTTTATTTGAAAAAATGTACCTTGAACTAGCCAAAGAATGCATCATAATTAAAGAAACCCTAACAAAATAGACATATGAACGTACGAAAAAATATGTTTCATTGCATTCTTTTTATGTATGAATCACGAAAGATGGAACACTTGCTAAACAGGCTAAACCAAAAACTGATAGAAAGAACCTGTGATATTGGTCTTCCTATTTATAATCATGTAAATTAAGAGGATTGTCCAATTTTACATATATATTAAATTTGGTATGTATCGAAATCCAAGTCATACTCAAACCAAGTTCATTTTATGCATATTTAGTTTTAAAAAACGTAAAATGAAGTCTCCGCGAAGAAATGAAAACATGCTCAATATACGCGATTTCTTGCAATATTAGCTCCAATATGTGTGATACTTATTGTATATACTCTGCTATTTGTTGCAATACATTTGAAACAAGTCAGGAATTTAATTTCAAACCACGTCGCGGAACAAACAAACATTTGTAGCAAACGTTTCCACAGAAAATGACGTTGGATTTTATGGAAAAGAGTTACAAATAATAATTATTACTTGGCCGGTACAATGTATCCGACGAAAATGCAAATGTTCCGTACTCACTGACCAAATTACATGCTACTTTTCGTGCCAAAGGCATCCAGGTAAATATAATGTCAGTATATATAATAACACAGGTATTGTCAAACAATGAAATTATTCTTCTAAATCCAGGATATATTTATACCCTTGTCAGCGCCGGATAAATGCCTTTTGTACCGTTTGTGAAGGATTGATTATTATGATTGGGGTGGGGTGCTCCCAATGTTTAATTAAACTATTATAGAAGTCCCACCCAGGCTCGATTTTGGTTGGAAGTTAAATTAGTGAAAGACAGATGTAAAGCTCCGAGCTCCCAGTCAGCAATGCCGACGGTTAAATGGTTAAATATAAAGAAAAGGGTAAAATTCAATAAATAACAATTTAATAACAATTCAATAATCAAATGATTCAAATTCACAGTTACACTCCTTCCGCTCAACCCTTTAATAGCCTATTGCATCACTTGATTATCAGTGTGAGATCGATTTCCACCTGTCCTTGTATTCCGCTCATTTGTGGTATCATTCGCTCTTCTATTCCTCCCAATTCCTTCTCCTCTTCTTCCCCGACTCCTCTGTACTCCTTCTCCTCCTCCTCGACTTCTCTAAGCTCCTTCTCCTCCTCCTCGACTTCTCTATACTGCTTCTCCTCCTCCTCCACTTTCTCCTCCAGACTCCTTTTCCTCCTCCTCCACCTTCTATCCACCGACTAGACTTCTGTCGACATCGACTGTTCGGCTAGTCTCAATTCCGTCTCCCCTCTTGGAGAATCGGGACTCAACTGAACCGGACTTTCTGTCCCCTAAAATGCTTCCTGTGAAAATAAAAGGACGGTACAATACTTTTCCTTAGCCCTCTCATCTCACACTACACACAGCCTATTATCAGATAACGGCTATTAAATTTCTTCGGTCACGCATTCATTCACATCGATATACCCATACGTTCTTGTATGGTAAAAACAAACGTCATAATACAGAACGGTATCAATTACTTCTTATACATACATTAATAAATTCTGTCACATCAATACATATTCCTAATCCCGTTATTCTAAACAATATCACAATAATCAGACGCATTTCATTACCTTACACTGATACAAAGTACGCAAATATTCAAATATACATGCTCTGATATATGCATACGTCCATAGTAACTAACCATTTTCCAAACTCACAATTCAAGCATGCGTAAATTCTAACATAACGCATTAATAAATGTACTGGTTTAATACGAAGTAACCTAATAGCGAATTACAATATTAATTCTGACCACAAGCTAACAATCGACATTATTCTCTACGTAAATCTCAAGCCCATTTCTCAAATACGCTTGTAAATGAAACACTACAAAGGTAATTCTACATACTAAACGATCCGAGTAATTAAGTATACATACTTCAAACAATTACAATTATGATGCCGTAATATTCTGCTAAAATCGAGCAAATAACTTACTGACCTTTTCGAAACTATGTCTTTGCTTAGAATCTGTCTCTAAGTTTTACCGCCAAATTACGAGTGGCTCTCTCGGAGTAACCCTATTTGCTCAAAAATCTTCCCAGGAGAAACAAAATTTTCGTTTACGAGTTTGAAGTAACATTCAGATCTAAATTGTAATCACATCCTCTATATCAATTCCGATTGGATGTCGCTGTGAACCGAACCAATCAAACTTAGCGGATAATGCCCCTCTCGCTGTCTGTCAACGTGGGGACGGATGAGAATAAGCCCCGTTCACCCCGCGGGTTTCCTTTTGATCTTAGGACTAAGCTGTAACCTTGCGTAAGAGTTTAACACTAGTCCGCGGCAACCTTTAGACATCAAACACATGGCTGCGGTAATATTCCCAAGACAGCAAATTTATAACTTATACATGACTTTATAGTTGGGCCATAGCAAACGTGACACCGTTTTACATGTGATGGTTAGCAAAACATGTGGGCAGATTCAAACTTTACACAGGATATCATGAATTAGCAAAGAAATAAAATGGTTATAGGAGAGAAACAGTTTGGTCCTTCTAGCTCTGTAAATGGCAGACAAATATTACCAGAAAAAAATTGAGCAATACATGCAAATATATTCACAACAGAATAAGGTAGAGATAAATTATGTTCGATATCATGAACGATGTATGTCTGTGCTTATTTTAAAAACCAAGGCTATTTTAACATATTGAAATGTATATAAAACAGGTTTAATTATTAAGTTACACGCACTTGGTACAATTGCATTTTGTAAGGACGATATGCTAGACGCTACTTAATACCAGTCAGAGCCAGGAGGTGATGAATTTTGATAGCAGAGAGCTATTCAACTGCCTTGTCGAATTACCATGTATATATAAACTATCCAAATTTTGGGGCCTGTCCAAACAGTAGCTAGATTTGCCTCAAATCTTGTTTTAAAACATTTTCCGTCATCTGTTTCATCTGCTGTGGATTGGCGTTTGTCAAACTAGATTTCGTCGCTGCATTGCAGCACGTATTGCCGGTTATCCATCCGTCCTTTTAGACGATGTTAAACTGTCAGTATTATCAGTATCGGATACAAAACACGTGCTCTTATCGACATCAGCATGTTAAAAGACAACTTAAGAGGATGGAATAATAACAGAAAGATATGCATATGTCGATTTAATCACTATATTATAAGCATTCAGATCAAAATGATTTACGTAATTGTACCAGTAATTATGCCTATTAACATATCCTACAGGCGTAATACCACCGATAATGAAAGGTAAAACATCTTCAGTTGTTCTGTATCTTCAAAGTGTTGTCAGAGGAGCTTGTCAAATGCATTGGCTCAGATCGCTTGGGTGGTAACACGTTTGTCTGTAGTTAGTAATATACCTTGTTCTATCCCCGGACCGGTTGCAACTGTTTGTGTTGTGATGTTTATGTGGTAGATGGCGAGGTTATAGGTAGATATGCACGAAAAGAAGTGTCGTTTGAAAGCAGTGGAAAATGTCTCAGAAACAGGCAAACTGCATCATTTTGGATGGCTCAGGTGACAAAACCCCTGTTTAGAGGTAGGCAGGTCTCGGCTTCGAGAACAAGTACGCTAAAGACTTTTTCCCATGTAAACTTTAGCAATCAAAACCACATACCCATGGAAAGAGACATTTAATCAGATCAATTATAGCACTCAACCCACAAATGCATTTCATACACCAGATATATCCTAAATATGTTGCGTCTAGTCTTGTAGCATCATTAGATTGTCATTGCAACTGCGTCTGTCTGTCTGTCTGTCTGTCTCTCTCTCTCTCTCTCTCTCTCTCTCTCTCTCTCTCTCTATATATATATATATATATATATATATATATATATATATATATATATATATATATATATATAATGTACGCTGTATCCACTATATATCACGAGATGTATAAATTTTTCAACGGGGGTATATCATTGATACAGTGTGCATAGTGTTCGTGTATTTTATTTATATCACATAAAAATACATATCTTTGTCCTTTGAACGGAGTTTAAGATTGACTACAGGCAACTGTGTATTCTCCGAGTGAATGAACTCTTCACATCCCTTCCGAATGTGTCCGCTACAAAATATAGTTCTTTTCCTTTCTTCTGCTATTTACAATCACCTTTGCATATTGATAAGTTGATTGGTTTCTTTTTTGAGTTTCTATTTTTATTCACATTGATTAAATCGATATAAGACACACTTATTATTTAAACATGAAAGATAGTTTTAATGAAGAAAGAAGCGCACTGCAAACACATGGTTAGCTCAATCATTCACGTGAACGCTCAGTCATTCGCGTACTGGCGCATGGAAATTAGTGTGGAATAGAAATTAAGCGAAATGACGAACCAACAAGAGGTAATTAAAGTATTTTATTATATTTACGGTTGATCAATGCCATTATTCTGCTTTAATAACAGTACTACCGACTATAAAACTCCTCTTTCTGTCACTGTCTGTCTGTCTGTCTCATCCTTTGGTCGGTTTGACTTAACTTTTACCATCATTCATAAGTCCAGAGACATCGTGGGATGATACAAGCGAGAATCCTCTAGGCTCGTCTTTTCTTGCTACGATGGTACGGGGGGTGGGGTGGGGTGGGTGGGAGAGAGAGAGAGAGAGAGAGAGAGAGAGAGAGAGAGAGAGAGAGAGAGAGAGATTTTCATATTTAATTAATAATAATCGACTTTTAGATAACTATAATAGGTTTAAGAAAAAACAACAACAAAACATTAAACACATCACATTATGTGTACCACGTAACCGAGAAATTTACCGTATAATGTCGACAGGCTTTGCAATTTTATCTCATTGATGATATAAACACTGTCGATAAATCCCATGGAATGTGCACACATACCGTTACAACGAACTATATTCTTGTAGGTTACTTGGTGTAAGTTCAATTTCAAGGTTTTCATCCAGCCCAAATTCTTGTTCTCTCTCACTCCAGATTTCTGTGTATTTTGTCCATTATGCATGAGAGGGGAGGGGAACGGAAAGCAGAAAGGATTGCGATGAAATTGTGTACCATATTAAATTCGTTTAGAAAATGGGGATTATTAATACTTTTATCGTAATTTTCATACGTCACTAATGATTAATAAGTGGACAGCACACAGTTGCAAGGGCGCCGTTACAAGAATGTTTACATACGCGTATTATTCGGCCAAGGGCGGATCACAATTTGATATACCAATAGTATTGGTATATCATATTGCTTTATATCAACACTTTAAAAGCCATGTTATATATATATATATATATATATATATATATATATATATATATATATATATATATACATACATACATACATACATACATTGGTATTGTTGTTTAAATTAGGGGTCTATCATGGTCAGACAGTGTAATATTAACGTCTTAAGCAGTATGCTCAGCTCCCATGTTTGAATCTTTTTTAGATACTTGTTCATACTCTCTCGTAATTAAATATTTCCCTTTCTTTACAATTTACCAGGAATACAACTCTATGATTCAGCAGTAATATGAGACTCAACAAGTTTCGTGCATATACTTCACATGAATAAGCTAAACTCCATTGACTTACTAATTTTGAGTTATAGCTGAGTGCAGTTGTACAACTACTGCAGTCCCTTGTTTGTACAAATCATTTATCTCTCTCTCTCTCTCTCTCTCTCTCTCTCTCTCTCTCTCTCTCTCTCTCTCTACACCATTAATACTATCTTCATTGTATCTGTTTTTCTTGTCCCATGGAATTTGTCATTCGTGGTTAAATCAAAGCCCTCAAACGTTTGCACATCTATTATCAAAGAATTAACCTGTTTTGTTTGACCTCTTAAACACTTCTTTGGTATACGAGTATCATACATTTTCAGTAGTCATTCTATTTTGCATCGCTGACAATACATAACCCGCAGTGATTAAAATAGGAATTTGTTAGATCAAGTGGCCGCAGGGCCAGCTAATAGCATGGTTCCTTGTCCGTTTGCATCTACCGTTGTAGTTCACCCGTGGTCATTTCATAAATGATATTTCGAACCTATCAAGAAACGATGCACCAATTTGCACAACGATTTACCAGGATCATTCTGGCCTGAGTCTTATCACATTCTATCATGGTCAACTGCACTGTTTTACTTAAAAATTTCTGTTCGAACAAATAAAATTAAAGTATACAGGAACTCGTATGTAGATCTGAATACTTTAATACGCCCTTCGGTACACGAAATTTGAAGGATATCAGATTGACTAAACTCATGTTTTGATCTAACATAATTTGCTACATATTTTGTTATGGGATCTACCACTAGACTCTCACTCTGAGAGCATTAAACCCCTACAACGTCTGACATATTTTGAATCCGTCAATAACTCTGTTTGACACCAACATAAACGTGGATCCTTATTTAAATAGCACATGATCCCTTAGGTCACAGTTAGTGACTAACAGTAACTTTGAAATTTAACCGTAAGCAAATGACAAAGCTATGAAATGGAACCTTTTCGGTTCCGTTAGTCTTAATATTTGGGCTCTTTTCTTGTTCTTGTGA
This sequence comes from Megalonaias nervosa, assembly GCA_016617855.1. Lineage (NCBI taxonomy): Eukaryota > Metazoa > Mollusca > Bivalvia > Unionida > Unionidae > Megalonaias > Megalonaias nervosa. The sequence goes on from JAECUM010010249.1 coordinate 20,978, forward strand.
CGTCTTATTTCTTTTTGTAATAAAGTATAATAGTCGACCAATCGATTTTATAAAACTGTGCAGTCAAATATCGCTGATGCCTATCAGTTCAAACAACATCTCAAACAAAATATATATAGAAACATAATGTCTTTTTGATCTGTTCACATCATATCGATTCTTCGTTAGAAATGGTGGCAGTTACTAAAAATAGAACATCATTAATACGTTAATCATTAATCATTAATGCATTCATGTGTCATTTAGTAAGAAAGACACATATTTGTCCATTTAAGTAATTTTCCATTTAAGATCTTTAGTTTTTCAGGCTTGTTACGTATAATTGCTTGATGTATCAGTCGCCCGCAGGAAGAATACTTATAGCAGTAATCTCAGACTAATTCCAAACAATATATACCAATCATTGTTTTACTATTGCAAAGTTACTGTCTGTCACTTAACAACATATTCCAGATGAACATACATTCATTCTGTTATTAGAACCATCAGGCAAATGTTTAAAGAAGGCCGGTACCATACGAAGTTAAATCATACTTACTTTCGATATTTATGTAGACTTATCTATATGACAGTATGTATTTTTAAGATGTTTCATTTGCAAATGCTTTACTTTAAACAGTATTTCGCTTCTGTTGTGTTTAACTTTGATTCTGCTGTTATACAAGATATTGTAATTTTGTGAATTTGATTAACCTGATTTTTTTATCTGTTGAGGATGAAATAAAAGTAGTAGTACGAATGTGGGGCTTTTGCTTTTGTCACCTTTGTGGCCATTTATCCCGTTCACGCCTCTACCCCATGACATTTTAACCTATCGGTGACCGTTGCCTGTTGGTCACTTTTAATTTTTTCCACACAAACGCACGTGTACACACATGATTTTAGTGAGCCAGTCATGGGGATAGAGTCTCCTCCTGATGGAAGTGCCCCAAAGGGTTCCCAAATAGGGCAATGTCAGCCATTTGATACTACTCGGCTGGGATTGTAGAAACGAAATCCCGCTAAGTATACTTATTCAGGCAAGCCTATGGAAGCGATCAATACAAACCTGAACGAATACTGCATAAGGGTAGGCTTGTATTACTACCTCAACAAAAGCTCTGTATTGATTTTTCTCCGCAGCGATGGTTGCGACGTCTCTAAAGCAAAATTGTTGTACTGACAAAGAGATAAATGCATTAGCTGCTTTATGAAAAAAATATGTATATTCAAGAAATGCTTGTGGTAGTTTATATACAAATGTTAAGCAGCAGCCAGGCCATTGAATCCTAAAATATACTGTAGCATTATGGTAGTCTGAAATAAAGTCATAATCCTGTCAAACAATTGGAATGTAACCAATGTGACGGATAAACTGAGATTGCTTCATCGTTCGAATGAATCATATAGGTATCAGAGAAGCACGGAATATGTAAGCATTCTGCGAAACAAATTCAAAGCTTATTAATATAGAACCAACTAAACTTGGGTAGAATTTTGAGGCCAAAAAACCCAACTAAAACTAATCTGCAGAATATCGTGCGTGAAAGTGTACACCCTCAAAATTAAAATAATTCGTCCATTGCGTCTGAAGCAAGGGACGTTTTTGATGAGGTCAGTGAGACGGATATTCAATGGCAGTCTAATTAAACAAATTATTTTGGGTCATAAGTATAAGAATGACATCCAAAGTCCAGTCTTTTCAATGGATATACAAAAGGTATTATGAGGTCGCAGAAGATGAGAGACGCAAGCATCGACAACATTTTTTTAGAAGCTACGAAGCAGAAACGATGGAGGAAATTTACAAACGTTCTAAGATATTTGATGTCATTGGATATATACTTACAACGGCTGTCACAGTCGAGTTGGTGCAATACTTTGTCGTGATAGGTTATATGACCCAACTTGGGCGGATGAGAGACTGCAATTTAACTTATCATTGTTTGCAGATGAATTGACATCTGTTATAGAACTTTGCTCTTGATACCAAAATGGACAAACAATATTGTATGAGGATGCCTGATCTGAAATTTTGAGGTACGAAAAAGTCGCGTAATGGACTCTGTAGGCTAACTATCCGCCTAGCCATGAAGTCCGTGTACCACCTGAAGCCGAGGAAGAAATAAAAAACCTCAACGGAAATGTAGCAGCGTTTCTGCCAAGTTTATAATACGGTCGCGTGTATGTATAGGAAGCTCCATGACACTGTGTCGCAACAAATGCACAGTTGTCTGCATTGGAAATACGAACTCTGTTAAAAACATGCCATTATAAGTGCTGTAAAACACATGCGAAAATATTACTTGATGGTGTAGGGGCACGACCCTGCCTTAAATGTGGCTTCGGAGTCAAATCTCTTAATCATCTTCGCCAGCTTTGTGGACCTGTTCATGAGTACTATAAAACGCACAGAAACAATTCAAAACCACAAACTCCGGTGGCTGCACAAGAACAAACAGACACAACAAGAAAAACAGAATAAAGCAAAAATAAATGAAATAACAACTAAAACTGAAGCGATAGCAATTTCTAATCCTAATAAATTACCAAAAATAAAACAAACCATTAAAAAATTCCCAATTACAAACACGCTTCACCCTCAGCTTGGTACAAACATGCCTACTATGCCACAGCTAAAGCAGTTTGTAGGGCATTGTGGTATATGCATAACAATTCGTATGAGAAAAGCATACATACTTGAATTTTTGGGACCCATACTGAATCAACCACCACCACCGTTTGCCACTGCAGCAATAATAGCAACAACTGCAAATAAAAAACTATAAAATAACTACAACAATTTGCACCTGAGCATAATATCCAAATGCTCAGAGCTGCAAGAAAAACCGACATCCTTATAGTAGACATATATGAACAAAACCGGCGTCGTCGTCTCGCATTTGCTATCGCTACTGAAGTGACTAGGTATGTTCGTGACAAAAAAAGCAAAACAGCAATGACAAGTACCATAATTCAAATTTCAAAAACGTAGTGGCGAAATGAAATTGGAATGTCACATGGCAGCTATCCCATCCACACACACAGAAGGCGAAGCCTCTCTACAACAATTGACAAATACGATTCCCGGATTCGTAGCGGTGTTACAAAACTTTGATCCAGCTGGTGTTAAAGCAGACATTGTCCTGAGTGCGCATCTGGTTATGCCACCTACTCGTGAAAAAGATGGATTTAAAAGTACTACACTGTGGATTCACATTGGTACCTGCATAATACTGAACCACAAAAGCAGCAGATGAAAATGGCAGAGGCATTGAAAAGATTCTCGAACGCTGGAGAAATACACCAATGCCGGATCGGGATGTACTCTCGTAAGATGTAGGTAAGTCGAGGTCCATCTCTCGCCGTATCATCCGTTTCATTAATCCAGTTACATAGCAACGCCAAACTGGGTACCGCAAAGGTCACTTATAAACGTACAAAACTTTGACAACAGATATTTTGAATGGGTAATTTTGTATATATCCGGTCAATGACAATCAAGACCTGCCCCGACAATACCAGCAGCACATGGGTAAACTCAACGTTGGTGATATTTAATTTCCTGTGCAGGTTACCAAACCCACAATGAACATATTTGAAACACTTAACTCCAGTATCACTGTTAATATGCTCAGTTATTACAAGAGCTTTTATCCGCTGGCACTGTTTCCCCAAGGACAATACGAGCTAGCTCAGATTGATTAGTTGTTGCTGAGTGAAATGAAAGAATGAGAATCGAATCGATATCGCACTACGATTGGATACAGAATCTTGCTCGGCTACTTAGCCGGTAAAGAATATCCATGCAGACTTGCATGCATGTATTTAACTCCCAAGAACTGCTCACCAGACATGACCTTTACTGCTTTGGTATCAGTGGAAAACCTGGGAAAAACAGTCAAATGAATTGCAACGAAAGATAAAGTCCCGTTTATTATCCAAGCGGATTTTGAATACCTGAATAGTTCAATGGAAAGCTATGCTTCCAGAAGCATTAGCAAGACACAAATGAGCCAGATATCTATCAAATAGTGCAAGTCGCTGCACAAATTCCATGCTGATTTTGTTATTGAAATTGTCCTTGGACAAGTTAGCAAACAATCCGACGGCGGAGAACTTCAAAATCACTCGTCGATAATGTCCAAACAATACAGACTTGCTGAGGAAAAGGTGTGTATCCATATGAATACATGAATGACTGGAACAAATTTGCAGAAACTCAGTTGCCACCGATCGAAACGTTTTTTTCGTCGTCATGTGAAGGTATATCGGAAGAAAATTACGAACATGCGAAGAAAGTTTGGTCAGCATTCGAGTGAAGAAACCTCGGCGACTCTAACGATCTGTATCTGCGCACCAATGTGTTGTTTCTCGCTGATGTGTTTGAGAAATTTCGTGATACTGCCATGCACGTGTACAAACTCGATTCTGCACATTACTTCTCGTCACCGGGTATTGAATGGGATACATTGTTGTCCAAAACTAAAATCCTGCTGAAATTGCTCACTGATATCGATCAGCATCTGTTTACAAAACGATCACTTCGTGGCGGAATATAAATGTCAAGTCACAGATACGCTCGTGCCAGCTACTCAAATAGACCACGCTGACCCTAACAGTTGCACCATGTATCTATATGCAAATACCCTTTATGGATGAGCAATAATGCAACCACTTCAGGCTGGTGGAGTTCATTAGATCAACCCTGTACTAACTGATCTACAAAATGATGTGCAAGATTACAACATCAACAGTGACCACGGATACTTTTTTGAAGTTGATCTGGAATGTGCTGAGCATTTACCCGACGCACACAACGATTATCCGATGGTCATAGAAGCGCTGTCGGTGACCAGTTCATGGTTTTCCTCGTATCAGTACTCAACCGTCAATGAGTCCGGCCGTAAATACACTGAATGCACCAAACAAGTACCAAATCATAGGACCAAACACAATTATGTACTTACTGCACGTGTGAAATCTGCTGTTGTACTTGAGATTGGGAAGGAGTGTTTGAATTTTGCCAGCAAGCTTGGATGACTTCGTACATTAAGATGGATACTTACCTATGCACAAAGGGCAGCAATGATTTTGAGAGATACTTTTTTAAAGTCAAGACCAATGCCGAAGTTTACGAAAACCATCGAGAATCAAAACTAACATTGAAAAAAACCAATCTATATTGATTCGTCCGTATTGGATTTGTCGAAGCTGCTCATGTACGAATTTTACTTTGACAAGATCAAACCGTTTTATCAGGATCGGGTGAAAACGCTCTGCACCGACACTGACTCGTTGGTGATGCACATCACCACAGATGATGTGAATGCGGACATAGTATAACCAGGTTTGGTCAACGAATTTGATACCAGCAAGTATCCAAAAGAACATTCGCTGTTTATTAGCGCCAATATAAAAGTGGTTTTCAAGTTCAAAGACGAATGCTCGGTCAAACTAACGAAAGAGTATGTGGGAGTGCGACCTAAAATGTACTCGATTGTGGTTGGACCGAGGAACCTTACAACGGCCAAATGATGTTCCAAATGTTATTGTCAATTTTGTGGAATGTGCACTATCATTTGCAAGGGATCTTATTAAAGTTTTTCATTTACATATATTTTGAAGCCATGGAGAGATTCGCATTATATTTAGCATGAACCATTGCAAAGTTAAGATACTTCATTCTACGGCATGCTCGTTCCTTTTCCTTGGAGTTCATGTCCCAGTCATAGGAAATTTGCATTAAGGATTTGGCTAAAGTTTTTTCATTTGGTAATGTATCTACACCCTTTGATATATTCTCATGATACTTGCCAGGAATCATCATGGAGCTAGGACAAAGAATTCATTAGAAAGCTCACTTTCCCCAATGCAACTGAGGTCACATTCACAGTCATTGAAAATCTGCGTTAAGGTTTTGGGAAAAGTGTTTATATTTGTGTACGTTTTCTAAACACCCAAATGGTTTTATTTATTATTGGAATGCATCACTATTAAGCTAAGACAACTCATTCGCAAGCTTGCCCTTTGACATTGGGTCAAGGTTACACTGAAATACATTTTACTTTAAGTTTTTTATATAAAGTTTCTTTATTTCCTTTTCTAAAGTTATTGGTTTCAATCTAAAGCAATATGATTTGTATTAATACAAACTGCGGTATATGAAAAAATAAACTGAAATATTCTGTACTAACAGTTTATTGATAAACTGAAATGACACGATTTATTGACAAAATGAAATGACATGATTTTTGACAAACTGAAATGAGATGATTTTTGACAAACTGAAATGACATGATTTATTGACATGATTTAATGACATGATTTACTGACAAAAAATACAAGTTTAATATGCCTATCCGATAGCGTTACAGACTTCAATCCTTTTCTGCGTGTTTTGGAAATGTCGTATTCGTGTTTGGAAATATTTTCCTATTTCTCCTTTGTGTTGGGTCTCAGTCAATATAAGCACTTGCTTACAAGATTTCTCATACGGAAAACAAACAAATAAAAAAGATAGCAGAGACCTATTCAAGATTTAAAGATCAGAGTATTGGTGGAAATCTTGTGACTTTAAGACCAAAATAAAAGTGTGCGATCGATCATTTTTCAGAATTAATTCACTTAGTTCATAAATGTTCATAAATCATATGATCAATGTCCTTGATTGGGGCTAGGAAATATAAGCAAATGAAAAATAAACTGTAATAAAACCAGTAAAGCAAATTTTATATGACTACGACTATTATACCATCTTCAAAGTAACAATCATGCATATCACCAAATTAATTGTATTACGGCCATGATGATTCATTCAAAGTATCAACACAGTCTATGAAGGAGTTTAGACACTCAAAATGTAAGCGAGTGTGAGATTGCATGGCAAATAATGAATTATCATAGCTTCATAATGATTAATTTCAAGTGTGAACAAAACCATTATGGTTTTTTAATTATAAGCAATTGAATAAACTTTAATCAAACACTAACTAGTATAGTCAGTGACTGTTACCTTAACCCCAAGTTCAAATGGGAGTGTGATTTGTCATAGCTTCATAATGATTCATGCCAAGTGTGATCAGAATATATCAAGGGGTTGAGTAAATATTAAGTACATTTGCTATTACTCGGATGGCTACTCCATAGTAAAGGGACAATCATGTCGTAAAATGAACCACTTTAACTTCGTAGTGATTCTTGCCAAATACGATGATAATCTATAAAGGGCTTCAAGAAATATATGTCAAACATAAACCTTTAATCAAAACCGTAACAAACTGTTGAAGACTTCGCCATTGCATACGCCACTGATAGAAACGTGACTGCTTTTCTCATCGCTTCAAATTATGGTTATCTTAACAATAATTATGTACAAAAAAGAGATGTAGCTTTTGCGTTGTCTTTCTGCGTGAATAACAGCTAGAGTAAACTCCACGAACCTTGTACTTAGCATAGGAGATATGTAAGGTGACCAGAAAATCACTCGATAGACTCTTATAACATGCATCGTATAACAAAGTTTCACACTTTTCTATAGAGAGGAGCATTCACTGCACAGTTTCCGGAAATCAATATGGTGAAAATTAATTTATGTAGGAAGAATGATTATGAACACAAAGTGGGAAAGCTTTTCCCATTATCACACAAAGAAGCAAAACGTATCATAAATAAGAAAAAGCTCAATTTTTAAAGCTAGGGAAGTTTTTAAGGTTCCATTCCACCGTTTCGCAATTGTACAAGGTTATTTAACTGGTAAGATTGTACCCGACATTTTGACGGATACGATCATATGCAGTTTAAAGAAAGGTATGGGAATGCGTATCTTGAGAATACCAGATACGTTAAGGTTTTATTTGTTCAGCTTTTCGTCCTAGTTTAAGCGTGTAAACGTGGATATTACATGTTCATTTAGATGAAACGATACGTTTAAATGATCAGAGTTCCTCAAAATTTATTCTACCGATGGATAAATTAAGGTGCCTAATTTTGATATATGGAAATGTGTTTGTTCGAACAAGAAATGTGTGTGAAAACAGTGGAGGTGAGCCATGCACAAATATGAAAAAGGTATTTGCCTTAATGACCCAAACTGTGCAATGTTCAAATGGATCCAACGTTTCTTGAGATTTCTTAAATATCGATAATGAATTGACGACGGATGATGCACGACAGATGAGGCAAGAATCATAATATAAGCTCATACAGAACTGTCGTCAGTTGATCAAACAGAAACCTAACTTAGTCATGGCAGGATTTGAACTCTGAGAGATGCAAAACATTATAACTACTGCGAATGTATGTTACTTGTATACAAAAGAAGTAAAAATGCACGATCATAAATATTTATTTTAAGACACTCCTAAAAGTTATAACAAACCAATTTACAACGTATTTTCTTTACCTGAATCAACATTTCTGAATAAAGGTTTTGAAACAATATGGTGAAGCTTCTTATTGCTGCTCTCAATGCAAAGTTAGAAAGAAATACATTCATTAAAAAACACGGCAATGAGACTTTTCAAAATTGCTTGCGTCCCTATACCTTGAATCTAACTTTGGTGGTTTAAAATTAACATGCAAAATTAACAACCAAATTTAGCGATTTATTTGTCCACCCGTTCATAATGGTGAGTTCACATAAGTTCACAATAAAAACGCTGAATTGTTGGTATGTATATTTGCAAATGTGCATGACAGTCTCAGAAGGTCCATCCTAGTAAATTAAGCACCAATGTGTGCCCTGTAATAGCGACATTTGCTTTCTGGGATATGCAAGTATCTATGCTAATAATATATCTCTCTGTTCTAAGTATGTCTTAATCAATCAACGAAATGATGAATATGTCGATCGTCTCCTGGTCAGTCTGCTGCTCCCTAAGGTCTTAGACTGAAATATAAAATATTAAATTCGTGTTACGTATGTGATATCTGTCTATCTATCTATCTATGTCAAGAAAAATTGTATATATATATATATATATATATATATATATATATATATATATATATATATATATATATATATATATATATATATATATATATATATATATATATATATATATGCAACGAAAGAAGACTTTATGAAAATGTGTCCCGTTTTATTAGTTTACCCCTTTATTCTACAAAAGGAACAAAGTCAAGGTACAAGAATACTAAGTAGTGATACGCTTGTGACAATGTTACATTCCACACATGTTGTGAATATTGAATGGGCTATGTAATTACAACTGAGGAAGAAAACAAAAGGAAGTTGTCCTCAAAACCGGATGTCTCATAGTCATCTGTTTGCTAGTCTACAGAACTGCTGTTTCTGACGTTCAAAACGTCGCGCAAAACGTTTTCACTTCTTTCTTTCCCTTTGTTTAAAGCCATACCGAAAACAGGTAAAGGGGGATGGGTTATACTGCTTTGCTGGTTCTTAAGTAGGAAATATTCTTAATTAGGTGGTTGTAATCCCTATTCTTAGATCTAAAATAATCCATTCATTTTAAGTGTGATAGAGTTTAAAGATTTGGTTGAAGAATACTTAATTTCTTTCGGGGTATGAGCTAGAGTAGTAGGAATACATTGTCAAGACATTGGGATCGATATTTTTTTCTATCAAGAATTATAATCGCTACATATGTGACGTCCATAATATCACAAATTGGGTCATTGACATTTTCAAATAGGGAATTACTTTCATTAGTTGGCTCAATTTTGCCTTATCATTTGGAGCTACCCATCTCAGTCCATCGGAGGAGTGATTTACCAAAAAACACGTAAGTATGCCAGCATACACCAATATCTAACAATAGACTACCCAAATATTTGCCAGATATACTAACAATTATGATCTAAACATGCTTACTCGGTGTTAGTGACATCCAGTATTTAATATGACAAATTTTTGTTTATTCAGGGACTTTTTTTGAGAGTTCAGAAAGATTCATATGTATCTTCCTTTTACAAACTTTCGCCAATACTTAGCCCGAAGGAAAGGCACATTTTAGCCTGTATCGTTGGCAACTGAGTCAAAATGTTTAGGCATGCATGCGATTATCGTAAACTAAAGGCAAATACAGTGATGGTTGTGCAGTTTAAATGTGACAGTGATTGAATACAAGTCCACTCACCTGTTTCTTATTTACATATGACCCTCAGTAATTATTTAATTAGGATCATATGCTGTGCTACTTTCAGAAACATCTTGCCTTAATGAAGTTGCAATTAAATGTGGGCACAAGTAGGTACTTCTTCTCAGAAATAGTGTAAGCTACAAACTGATTACTGCGGCATCAAATCTTGAATCGTCACTTTATAAGAGTAGCAAATTTAGAACATACTTTATGTCTTCTAGTTAAATGTCAAAAGGATGTCGACAATCTTCAAAATTGTGCAGAGGTAAATCAAAGATTAAACATATGTAAATTCCTGTTTATTCTGGTTCCTTGTCATTACTGCTACAAAGTGGAAACCATCATAGCTGCATTCTGAAAGCTGTTTGAAGGTCATTCATTAATGTATTGTTAACGTTCTGTACAAAATGAAAAGATTTCGCTTACACATGATCTTATATTGTTGGACAAGATCAAAATAAATGTGGCCTTCTCTAACAGGAATGTCAAAGCGACCATCAGCCTCTGTAGCATTAATGTTGTTGAATAATTGTATATCTTGTTAATCTATACATTTGGTCTTAACGAAAAGAATGTATATATTTCTCATACTGTACCAGCAATTTTGAAAGATATAGGCGACATAATAGTAAATTATTTGCAGATTAGTTTTAGAATGATATCACGTGTAAAACATATATCAAATGAAAATATAAAATTTCATTTGCACCTCTTATAGGATTTCAGGTCAGTTTAATTAAATATTTGTTTACGTAGCCCGTATTAGCGTAAGATATTGATTTTCATTGAGCTACTGATGATAAGAATATTAACAGTTCATCATCATCATCATCATCATCATCATCATATTATTATTATTATTATTATTATTATTATTATTAGCGGTAGTAATAATAGTAGTAGTTGAAGTAGTAGTAGTAGTACGCCAAGGTTGTGTTTTATCGCCTTTTTTCTTTTCTTTATTTTTAAATGATTTAAAACCCTTTTTGGCTGAAGGGAACAGGGGAGTGTCGGTATAAAACTTGGAACTATTTTTACTCTTGCATGCAGAAGATTTAATTGTCTTTGCTGACACTGCTTACCATTTACAAAATCTGCTCAACAAACTGCATACATATTGTCTAAAGTGGAAATTAAAAGTGAATATGGAAAAAAGAAAAGTGGTTGTATTTCGCGGAGGTGGCTATCTCAGATGTTACTAAAAGTGGCACTATGGCCATAGAGAAATAAAGATTGAAACATATTATAAGTATTTAGGATGAATATTTTCTTCAAAAACTCACGGTATATGTGTCAGAAAACTCTGTCCTTGCAGGCCTTAAAGCAAAGTCTTTCAATATCGGGCAGATTACCCGTAACTGGATTTCCTCGTCTGTTTGACGCGAAGATAGCTCCCATTCTTAACTATGGGGCTGAAGTTTGGGGGTTTTACGATGCCAATGATATTGAAAAAGCTCATTTGTAATTTTGTAAATATATTCTTGGTACATCTAAGTCTGCTCCAAATGCATTCGTATATAACGAATTAGGAAGAATTAGTATGCGGTGTATAATATATAAACGTATTTTGAAATATTGGATAAGAAAACGAAAATGCCGGAAGCCAGATATCCTAAACAATGCTACAATTTAAAGTAACGATGGGGGAGAGGGGGGAGGGGGGAGGGGAAAGTGTGATTGCTGGGCTAACAATGTTAAATAGCTTCTTTTTACATTCCGATTTGGTAATGATTGGTGTATTCAGGACGTAAATGATGAAAATACATTTATTTTATTGTTCACCCAGAGATGTGTAAATATTTTGTAGGCAAAAGTTTCAGGATGAGATAAGTTGATGAAAAGACTGCTTTTCTATAGGTCATTGGAAGTAGAATTCACTTGTCAAAGTTACCTAGAATTGTTCGGAGATTGCGACTTTTGTTATTGTTACGACCATGTAGTTTAATTACATGTGTGCTAAGGTTTGAATTCTTTCTATTTCATTTTTATTTCATTATTATAATTTTTATTGTGATGATGATTATGTTCGCAGGGTCTGACATTTTGATAGAAACATTGTGTTTATTTAGAACGTAAATGTGACTCGCGTGAGCACGATTTTTGCATGTCGGTTTGTCGATTCAAGTAAACAGTTGGCAAAAGCTATGTAAATGATTGGTTGTGACCACGGTCATTTCTAATAATACTTGTTGACATTCTATACTGCGGTGGCGAGATTTCGAAATCGCCATGTGTTCTTCGTGCGTGTACATGAAATGACGTATTAGTTCGCCTTAAATACTCAGGTACCTGCGAAATAGTCTAGAGTCATATTTTAACATCTTAGAGGGAGTCACATTTTAACATCTTATAGAGTTTCTAATACCTTGAGAAGAAGGTATTCTTTTGTGCTGGAAAGAGTTGCTCGTTCGTACGTCTGTAGAACGACTGTAGAACGACATGTGTTTTGTTATTGATGATAGCTGCACTTCGTCTACCTTTTAAATAATAATTATCTTCCCTGGAGAACTATAATAATTGGCTTTGGACAAAGACATTTTGTGAAATTAATTCTAAATTGCAACAGAACAGTACAAATTGTGATTCACAGTGAAAACTCTGGACACTTGTGTAAAACCTTAGTCTGACATAATCAGCCGCCATCTTGGAACGGAATTGAGATTCAGACTACTTCAATTAGAACTGTTTATTCACAGGATTTATGTGTTTTTCACAATTTTAGGACAAATTTTTGGATTTTCTTCGCAAATCGTAAGTCTTATTTGATATTTTCACCTTTTCACCGTATTTTCTAGGGAAATAAATTATTTTTGTTAAAATTTACAAAGTTTGTTGTCGTCATTCTTTTCTTTATGTTACTTTAAACGAGCCGATACGTAACATTATATAATAACTATTCTTAGAGTGGGATCTTGCCAGTCAGAGGTAACAAAGGAAGATATGAAAGAATTTGCTATGAGGAAAGATTGTGTCAAATTTGTAACCTTAACATCGAAAATGAATTAAATTTTATTAATGCTTGTCCGCTCTATGGAGAAATACAAAGAAAATATTTACCCACCTTTGTATATAAAAATTCAACTTTGGAAAAATTTAGGGCTTTTATACAAAATTATACTTGTAAAATTCTGATGACTAATTAGCAATATTTACTATAAAAGCCTTAATGGTTAGAGAAACCGTTTTATCAATGACTCCTGCTACATAAGATTCTAGATCAATATCAAAAACTTGCTCCATGCAGTTTCTAGGGTTTATCTTAAATTCGTTTGTGTGATTACTGTGTAATAAATACTTGTGTCTCATCCAATTCGAAAAATGCAATAATGATCACTTTCATGTATATAACTTCCAATAGATATGATGTTCTTTTATTACGCACTAAAGCATCTTATTGTACCGCATGATGTCTGGATATGTATCTTGGACCAGTGGCCTGTATTACAAATAAACACGTTATTATTATTATTATTATTATTATTATTAAAGATAGTTTTTACAACTGGAATACATAATAGCAATACGAAGTTATTAAGTTTTGCATCATCACAGATTACCTTGTCTCGGCTGAATGGATGGGTGGCTTTAATATTGTTCCTAGTGGATACGAGTATGAACGTGGCGGCTTCTGTCTTGCACAAGATTTCTGAATTAGAAGATCGAAGTAGCAGAAACATTGTGAATATGTACCACTACTTGCCACCAGACGTGGCTTTTCCGTTCGACCGCATCGTGCATAATTTATACAAATGAATCTATCAACATTTTTCAAACAAATAATTATATAACCGCACGTTGGTTAAATTAGTTAAAAAGTTATATTTCCTTTTATAAAATTTCTATAAGGACACATTTTGCATCTAGTTATTCTGAACCGATCCGTCATTCCGATGAGTCTAAATATTTGGCTTTATGTTTGATGCAATCTTCATATTAATGACTTTGTGTTGCTATACTGACCGTATTATACTCTAAAATAACGTACTAACGACATTACCAGGCGTCTTTACTTCAGTTTTAAACGTTTATGGAGATTAATAAAGTATAGTGTCTTGAATTGTCAATCATAATTATGACGTAAATACCGAGTCATTTGCCCCATCGATTTGAAGCGGAGACAGCCTTCTTTTCCTACGTCAAGAAATACTCGCCAATTGAAGTAAAATTTACTTGAACACAATCAAGTGACTGAATAATATATTTATTTGCGCACTGAAAGCTGATTAATTCAACGGGAAAATCTAAACCATTCGACAAGTTAAAGATAGTAAATATTTTTCAGGCATATTTGTCGAAATAAATATCTTCTGCTAAAGTCATTATGAATATAAATATAATAATAGGTCCAGATTTCTATTACATTTGCGGATATACTAATGACTCTATCAAAAAAGATGCAAGATTACAACACACAACTGGAGCCTTTTATGGCGATCGCGAACCTCGGGCCATTATTTATATCCCTTTTTCCGTAAATTTTGAACTTCCAACTATATGTGTGCTTAAACGATCAAAGAATCTATAAACAATATTCAATGTCTTAGTTCACTTAATATTTTAGGCCGACATCCTTGAAGCGGGTGCCTTCTTGTACGATGCACGTAATGTATATGAGCACTTTAGTTAAATAATTATATTGCCATATAGAGTAGATTCTCCAAAACAAGTATCATAATACTATTGCAACAGCTGCTGCTGCTACTACTACTACTACTACTACTACTACTACTACTAGATTTCCGTCATTTGGATAGCATGATCTAATACTTTTAGTACCTCTAAGACACGAACAAATTTTATTTTGAACACCAAATTCGAACTACTAGAACTAATACTACTCGTCTGTAATCTCAGTCACTTATTTACTAATAAATACCTACATTAGATACATTATCTAATTTCCAAGCCAGGGCCAAGGCATCGAGGTCACAAATTGTTTGTAACGAGGGATCATCTTCGCAACTTCCATTGCCTGATCAACGTACCCAGTGCATGCTGTACTTGTCTGCATTGGATTATACTCTCTCAGTTGGCGGGCTGTGTAGTTCTTCATGACGAAAACAAAGTTTGACGTCCTAGTGTAAGTTCTACCAGCTTATGAGGAACTTCAGGTACAAAAGAAAAATTTGATTATGACAAAAAAATAGACATTGATTTGATATCATACGCTATGATGTGAATGCACTTTTCCTCTGACGCAATAAACGTATTCTATGTCCCTTTGATTTTAAACATAAGTCTACTAACAAGGATTATATTCAATACCCTCTCCTCTCCCCTCTGTCTATGCCTTTCTCTCTCTCTCTCTCTCTCTCTCTCTCTCTCTCTCTCTCTCTCTCTCTGTTTTCTGATATATGCATTGATTTTGCCAGTTTGCTATCAATAAACTTTATTTAGAGCTTTTGTTCTGTTAATACGAACTTTTGGACTATTTTACGGACTATAAAAATTAAAAAAGAATGAACTTTAACAATCATAAACACACAACATAAGTTAAATATATGCATGCATCTATACAAAAAGAGATAGACTTATACATATACATGTGCCCACATATGAAAAGACATACATGTACACACACATACCCACGCAAAAACACAATTTTTTTTGTTTGTTTTATTTGTGTTGTCTCTATTTTTTGTATTTGATTATGAAAAAGACGCAGCTTGACTTGAAAGCGCTCAGGCGAGCTAGAAACTAGTTTTGCACTGTTCGTTCAGTTTATTGCATATATACACTGCTTTCGGGCATTTCTGCGCACGTAAGATTTCCGTTACCAATATTGAAGCAAAACACACACCGAATTCGACCGATTGACGAAAATAAAATACTGTAATGCTTACCATTTGAAAAGAGGCAATTGTCACCAGAATATTGTGTTTAAATAATATTAATTTTGGACACAAGGGATACCACCCCCGTGTTTGATGATTCACGATATGTCGGCCTATTCTGCACATAGCTTTGAAAAGATGTAACGTTTATCCATCGGGCTATGGAAATGAAATACGTTAGTTTGGATTGTTTTTCTCAGCATTTCAGTCGAGTAATTAGTCAGATTTATAGCTGGTTTTACAAAATTTAAAGTAAAAATGCCAAGAAATGGCAAGAGATATTAAGCAAACTAAACCGATCTTGTAAAAAATTAGTAAAGCTCAACATTTTTTTTAAAAAAGAAGAGAAACAACAATGAATAGGATGGAATGTGTTTACAACGTCTCGCGTATGGAAAACAAATTAATAAAGAATTTAGAAACAGACTTTAAGCCTGGGAATTTCTTGAGAATCCCGTTCTAGCGGCAAGTTGACATTTTGGATAGCAAACGAATTTGCACGTGTGGCAGAACTTCTTGCAAATTTGGAAACTTGGATTAAAATATAGTATTATTTTAAGGTATACATTTCCAACTTTTATATAATGTATTTATTTGTATAATTTTAAAAGATACATAACAAATAGTATTTTCTGGGTTACAAGTTCAAGAAGGTCATGGGGTGGGTCTTCATGTTGATTGTGTTTCCTTTAATTTTCTCCTTTTTTGCATGTCGCTCACGTGACTATAATTACAACAAATATATCTCTTCTACTCAACCATTTCAATTACATAGATTTTTTCCAACTCTGTTTTAACTATATACTTGCTTACTTTCATGCATGCATACATACATACATACATACATACATACATACATACATACATACATACACTCAATCATAAAAACATACTAATTTCATGTGATCATTTTAATAGTCATTTCAAACTGTGTTGTAAAGCCAAAACGATAGAAAAATTCACTCTCCAAGCTAAAAGTTATGCATGGAAATCAATTTGCACGTGTAGAATCTAACGTAAAATTATACGGAGAACAAAATATACATGGAACATTTACAGATGTCAAAGCTGGTGTAAAAGCGATATATGGCAGGACATAAAGATTGTTGTGCTTCATACTAAAGTTCTCCACGTCAGGTTACATGTTTAGTTACATTAACGTAACCGCGACTGACATTTGGGTAGGTCGAGAGAAGATATAAGGACACCACTTTTAGAACTAGGAAAGGTCTCTAAATCTTTTTTATATGGTTTAATCTTTAGCGTTCTTAATTTTGGATATTTATCCATGTCGATGTATGTTCTTTTAAAGATTCAGTTTGAATAATTAAATCCTAGGGAGCGGACTGCTGACATTTGCTATAGCAATGAAAGATTGCGATAAAAGATTTTCGTCTTGGCACCAATGACGTAACACGTTTGGCGCGGCGGAATTAAACTAAAACTGCCAAATCAGCTGTGGGAGAAGTACTGTGTAAAGAACGAATTGTTCTACGGTCTCTATCGTTCCAATAATGACACCATATCATGATATAATAAAATTTTTACTGTGAAATGAGTTCATATAATATAGGTTGTAGTCACAATCATGGTGACCTCTTTTGCCCTTGTAAAACTGACAGTACTTTGATCATCTTGTTTCCTTGTTGATATTTATATTGAAGGAGTTATCTCAAACAATAAATGACAAAATTATTCTGGAAATGGTTCTAATACATTATTGGTCATCTTTTGCAACATTTCTTAGTTATTTAGGTGTACTGGCATAGGCATATCATTAACCTATAACATTACCAGATATGTGTAATGACTCTAAAGGGGTTACCACGCTATGTATAATCAGTTCCATTGTTGCATATTAAAGCTCGAAAACTTCACTTCTCAGTTAGAAGCTCATATTACATAACTAACGTGATAGGAGGTGATCAAGTAGAAAGGCCATAGGTGGTTACGCATTAGTTATTATCGATAATAGAGAAGCAGCAAGCCGTTTCTTAATCAAAAGTTAGATATTGAAATTGACATTTGTTCTCTGCGTGAGAGATAAACACACTAGAGGTATATAGCTGCATCACTTCTGAATACATTTTGGGTTAAAGACAATAGACAATTGGTACCTAATTTCGTATTATCTCTTTGCAGTCTTATGTAAAATTGATTGACATAAAATGTGATTTTCTCTCACGGTTTCTATCTACTCGTAGCGTTTCTAATATCCATATTTATTTTGGAAAACGACTGCAGTATAAATGTATTTGACTGCAGTGTCATGCTGCAATACGTGTTTTTCATATAAATGCAGAAATAAAGACACGGTCTTACATTGATATTTGCAGCACGATATCGTTTACCCGTTGAGAGGAGGGACCTGCTCAAAATTGAATATATATCATATATTTATATACACATGGAATGCCTCTCGATATCCTGGTATCTTCCTACGCATTTAAAATATGTATTATCTGACCAAATTCCTGATAGCTATATGGTCCAAAGGTTGTTATAACATATTTTGAAGTGTAGTGGTCCATGTGTAGGAGACACGCCCCCATTTTCACTAACTGGGTGCAGTTAATATCACAGACTATTACTCCAACTTGAGGCGCCTTTCACTTTATTTGTTTAAATAACAGTAAGCTTGAAGATGTGTCAGTTTGAAATGTTCGGCGCAGTCGCCGAATGAAACCTATGTTTTTAGTTGCTTTATTATTCACCATGAAACTTCTAACGAACGATGGCATGATTTAAAATATTACTAAAACCCATAAAGAGATCTTCTAAATGATGATGTGTTAAAATCTACGAACTTTCATCTGAAACGTATTGTGTAATAAATGATTATCGTAAACACTA
The DNA here is from genome assembly GCA_016617855.1 of Megalonaias nervosa. Taxonomy (NCBI): domain Eukaryota; kingdom Metazoa; phylum Mollusca; class Bivalvia; order Unionida; family Unionidae; genus Megalonaias; species Megalonaias nervosa. The sequence goes on from JAECUM010010249.1 coordinate 39,768, forward strand.
GTTAAAATTTCGTTACTTTAAATTTAGGAAGGAACATCTTTATAAATTGTGAATTGTGTATGTTGTATTAAATTATGGAGGGCGTGCCTAGCTGTAAAACAACAGCCAAGCCAATGAAAATTGTTATATTTTATGTCTTCATAAATCAAATCAGTGGGTGTCTAAACATGAAAGGGAGACGTTTGCTAGATAACGGTTTAGTGAATAACAGTAGAAAGATCACGATATTTTGATCTGCTTAGTTTTAGATTATATCGTGCACATAAACACATGTAAAGGCTTCATTGAATCTTTCTATTTCAAATCTGAATAAACTATTTTTATTATCAATAGTGGAATGATCCCTTGTTTCATTTAGAAAGTAATATAACTTTCCTTTATGAACTATTACTATGGCAATTACAATATGTTGGAGTTAACCAATACACAGTGAAGAACATGTCTTACTTAAAATCAAATGAGAGAATGCCGTTGGTTGGGTCTAGAACAATGTTTGTGCTAAAAACTGAAGACAGACCAAATTAAAAATCTGTGGTATATATATATATATATATATATATATATATATATATATATATATATATATATATATATATATATATATATATATATTTATGAATATTTAATTTGCATTGTTTGTTAGATTGTTTTATTCATTATATTAAATGTATAATTGGATTCACGAATTGACCTTTTCCAAAATCAGGTTCATTTTCTACCTGACCCGACTCATTGATTTTGGTTTTGTTAACAACAGGATTGTCTCAATCTGAGTCCAGAACATTTGAAATTCCACATGAAATGCCGGGTCTACCTGTTGTTTATCACATTTTATGTTATAATTTTAGTAACAGAGCTTCTAATTATAATTAAGATTCGATCTTGCAAACATTTGGAACCTTCCAGAAAGAAAATTTTCATTAGGTAATAATTTTGTTTTGAAAATGCTGATTGCGACCTGAGATGAAGTAGATGACTATATAATCTTGTTTATCATACATTATTCATTTATGCTGTTCGATCTACGCAGAGTCAGTATTTCATTTGGGCTAGAATGTATTTAATCAAATTATTTAATTCAAATTATTCTTCTCTGGAAATGCATAATGCCAAAAAATAACATCTTTGGAAATATAGACTTGGATTTATGGTCAAAATGAAATAACGATATATTCTTGGATTTTATTATTGTTTCAATTCAACAGAGACTCCTTGCACATCACTACGACATAGACCATCATAGGCACATCAAAACTTACAGTGTTTGGGTGTATTTTGGAGCACCACTAAAATTTATTCAGAACTTTAATCATTAGTACATGTGTTTAAAATTCCAGGATAATTTGGGATTTAATTCGCAATACCGTAAGTTTTTCTTTTACCTTTATTTTACTTTAATTTCGAGGGGAATAGATTATTTTGTTGAATTTTACAAAACTTGTTGGTTTTCGCTCTTTTTCTTTATTTCGTTTAAGACAATATATATATATATATATATATAGTATTTGCCCAATGTCTAAATACTTCTATACATGGAATAATGAAAGACGGTTTGTGGGTGCATCTTCATGAGTACCACACCCATACTACAAAGGAGATCACTGTGACCCATATTTCAAGCATCACTGACTTGGATTCAATGTTTCCTTTCAAGCTTATTTTGCAAGTTCACCTCATACAAGAATCATTGAACAGACAAATGTGCGCATGTTTGTTAATACACACTTACTAGTACTCTCTTATTGTATTTGTGTTTCATATTTTAGTTGATTTTGTTGCGTTTCTAAGTTGAGCAAAGGACTAAATATGTTCGTGCACCCTATATACATACTTGAAATAATTCAACATGATTAGGTAATGCATGCTGATGAATCTTACACCCTATTTAGAAAGGTGTGCAATTGTTTGAACCATTAAACTAGATGACTGTATACAATATACGCCTCTGGTAAAAGAATTATTGTACACTAACGTTTACATTTGCTTGCCTTAGATTACGTTTTGTCATTTAGCTCAAGACTAAATATGTTGTTGAACATGATATATACATACTATCCTATCTAGAATCAGAAAACTTGGCGAGGTGGTCCATATTGATGAGCTCATGTCCCTCACTTCAGTGATATGTTATGATGACCTATACTACACACACTTTAATGATGTGGGTTAGATTGTGTATTCGATATTTATTTTTGATGCGTTGATCATGCTACAATCGTGAAACTGATGAAGATATACATCGATTTTAGTATCTAAATCGTATAACAAAGGAAACTCGTCGTGACCTATAATTCATATTTTTCTGTCCTTGTATTTGAGTTAAATTTCTGTGTTTTGTTAAAGACGACGAAAGTATTGGCATTCTAATAGATTCCGAAACAGATTTCAAGAACAATGATTGAAAAGAGAAAAAGAAAAGCAAAATTAGTTTAAATTTACCAACTCAAGTTGAATAAAAGTCGAGATCTTGTTTGTTTTACTTGAGTCAATGTTAGTGTAATTTATGCGATGGTAAATATAAGCAGGGTGTATTCAACGGTGATTGTTACGTCTTCGTTGTAGAAGCAATCCGGTTTGTTTTACATATGGTGGTGCTGTTACATATTGAGAAAGATCTGGAACAAATGAAAATTTAACAGATAGTTTTGCAAATGTAGTACACACAATTTTAAAATAAATTTATAAGATTTATGCAGGTAATCTTCAGAATAATTACAATGGGCACGATACTCCAGTCACGTAGTACTAATTTTAGAGTTTATCATTTAGTTACAGATGAGGCATTTGCAGTTCAAAAATAATACATCGCAGATTATGACAGCTAGAAATATGGTTTGTTATATCAAAGATTGTTGTTTTCTATTTGAAAGCATTTGTGATATAAATTAAATTTCATTAAGATATTGTAACAACATTAACTTGATATTTGTGGCCTGCAGTCTTAAAACATGTTTCATTAGGTTTACTATAACTACAAATCATCATCACCATCGCAACCACCAGCACCATCATCGTTCATAAAGGAGCATATAAATTAATTTATTTACACTGTAATCAAGTAAACCATTTCTTTCTTCACTTTACAGGATTGGATTAAATCTGAGAAATCGATATTAAGCCAACTAGAAAAAATAGCTTTTTTTTGGTTGTAAAACTTGTTAAAGGCACTGGTCACGATATAAAACAAAAAATATTTTTCATAATTGTGTTAAGTATTTCTCTACGTATCTTAAATGGGTACATATCAGTAACAATAATATAAAAAAGAAAACTATTTATTTCATTCTTGCTGTCTCAAAGCTAAATTTTCGCATACTTCTTTCTTTAATTTTTCTTTCTTTCTCTTTCTTGTTTCTTTATTTATTTAATGTTCATGTGCGTGTTGTGCCTTTCAAACGATCTCTATGTCTGTGTACGTATGAACATATACGTATGTGGGTCATTGTAAGCATGTGTATGGGTATATGCATATACATATATAATGTACACGCGTATATACGCATGTATGAGCGTGATTTGGAATGTGGTTTAATATACGTACGTATATAACTTTAGTATTATTGAATGTTTGTAAATTCGATAGGTTTGTTTCTTATTATGTATTAAACGTGTCACCATTAAGGTTTGTAAAAGTATGTATATGTATATACAACTAAAATTCTTCTGTAATTTATTCCATGTTACAAATAAAGAGATAATGGCTTAAGGTTTTTGAAAGATTTGAGCACAACTTACATATTTGTGCATCAACTTGTTAATCACTAGTAGTAAATTCATCTTACACTCATAACAGATTAGAATTATTTTTCACATCACTGAAACAATCAGCATTCCTTTCTTTACAAACGTATCTTATTTTTCATGATACTAGGGTATTTGATTGTTTACGGCATAATCGAAGAAGTCCCTTTTCCTTACCACAAATGAAATACTAAATCTGGTTGACGTATATGAGGCTAATCGCCTTGTTCCATTTTTCTGTTTGCAAAACTTAAATTACAATGTACATGAGATAAAAGAACCGTAGTATATTAGAAGAAAATTCTTATTTCGGTAATGTGCTTATACAACGGCGAGGCATAAAGGACTGTGCAAACACAGAAAACATATACATTAAGCAGGCTGACTAACATTTTCTTTCATGGATAATAATTAATCCTTTGTTCCGACCTCGAAAGAGACCGGGTTTTATTCAGAAATGTATTTGCCTTTATGTGTGAAAGCAGTTCAAACTGACGCCGTTGGTCACCAAACAAAATAATTTGCCATATCTATGTATGATCATTTACAAGACTACTGATTTTGGTGAATATTTCCAGGCAGTAAACTAAACTGAGCTGTTTAGACGTTTAAACATTTCGGTCTTAGAAAATACAGATGTTCACTTAGCAAACATAAGATTCTAATTAATCTTTATATCAAAATATCACAAGTATATTTGGTTAGACTACATAAAGAAGAATGATGATACAAGCAGCGATTATGTACTCAGGATGGGAATTTCGATATCTTTTCTTCCCCGCCGTCCATATATTAAAAATTGAAATCGTTCTATACTGTATTTACTGCACAATACATTGTATCAGTTCACATACTGAGACAATATACATTATTACAGAACGGAAATAATTTTTATTACCTGATTAGGTCAAGCAAAAGACTTATTAGATTAAGTACAAATATAATTATAAATGGTAGTGATAAGAGGGTGGAAAATCTACGGGAACAAGAGACATTTGCATTGGATATAGATGACAAAATGCGATCAGATCGTGATAGACATAACTGTTTACATGGGAGCAAAATTATTTAAATGTCAGTTCTAAATATTTACATGTTCTCATATGTACGCTAACTCTTTTATTATTTTGCAAATCGCTACATTAGTATTTGTTAACATTTTAATACGTCTTACCTATGTATTATTTTCTTATTTCAGCAACATTATGACATTGGAAACATAATGGAATTCACTAAATATATATTGTAGGTACATAATCCACGTTTTCTTTTAGATATATCAAACGTGTGCTACCTTTCAGTTGCATATGGAATGCTCTGATTCGCTCTAAATGTACGGAACTTTCGTTAATATTAATCTTAGATTTGTTGCATTTCAAAAGCGCTTAAAAATTTACAGATTTTCATATATCATATGAGCTCAACATATAGAAGAGTTAAAACCACTCATGCCAAGTTTGTATATATTTATCTGTCAGCCTACCAATGGAGTAGAATGAGTGAGATACATTAGTAAGGAAGGCCATTTGAAACTGTATAACCAGCATCAACATAGCGTAACATGATGTCATATAATATTTAAATGTTTCTCTCTTTTCCATTAACATATCGAGCCCCTAAAAATACATGAACTCTAAGTTTCATCAAAATGCTCGTAGGACGCATACTGGTCTCTCTACACAAGATACATAGCTGAATTTATTTTCACAGAAATAAACGTTTAGTAAGGATTCTGTGAGTACATATTCGATAACATAATTATCAAGCAAATCCAGATCATATCAATGTAATATTTATTCATGGCTGTAAATTGCAGTGGCTATATTTTGTTTTATTTTAAAATATTAAAGAACGTAAAATTTCTTAGAACATATAAATACATGCTTACATACGTGTTGAAAGTTAATAATAAAATTCTTAGTAAATATGTTTACAAGTTTCGGGATATTTCCCGCTCGACAGGTGCGTCGGGTGGCATCTTAGAAGATAATTCCATTGGATATGTTAAATCAAATGCCTTCTTTTACCATGTTGTAAGTTTGTGATTTGTCATGTTGGAGTAGTGATAATATGCGTGTTGAAGCTTTTTCTCCGGTATATAAGTATCTCGGACCGAACATTTATCTTATTCGTAGTTCTTGTGTTCATGTTGTAACATCAAGTCTGCAGACGTATTTTATGCTCTAGTTAGATAGCATTTTGTTGTTGTTGTTGTCGTAGTGTTTAAGTGTTTAACGCCATTTTTCAGCACAAGATAGACCATACATGATATATATATATATATATATATATATATATATATATATATATATATATATATATATATATATATAGTTTCGTAACAACAGCATTCGCATCATATATATAGACAATTCGTTTTATTAGTCTGGAGCCCCTGAATTAAATTGTGGGGGTGGCAGAATGTCTTGCTGCACTAATTATATATCATCATTAAAACGCGTGCAATATTTTATTTTTCACGCTATTTGAGAAAATAACTGTCACTATTATAGGGCGCAAATTCGTGCTGAATTTACCAAGGAAGGTAACTTATGAGACCATCAAGTAATAAAGGAATAATTACGTATAGCAATTTTCAGCCTTAAGTATTGTCAACTTTTTGTGGCCTCACCATGGCGGATGGGTGGACAAATATTCATTGGATGTTCCTGTTAATTATAAAACGTTTATTAATGATTAATTGGTAAAGGAAGAAAGTGTATTAGCACCAATATGACTAGCATTTTTAAGTAAAGTTCGTATTTAAAACATGTTTTCCAGGCATTGCACGGTATTATAAATGGTTGACAAATTGCTGAAAAAAAAATATTTTAAAAAAATTGATTAGGTAAACAAGTGTATTGTTCATATTATTTTAGCTGGTTGTTTTACCATTGGTAAGAGTGCTGTAACATAAAAGTTATGAACATGTTTAATTTTACCTATTATAATCTTTTTTGGTATACGTATATCGTACATTCTAAGTAGTCATTCTGCTTTGCATCTCAAATTGCATATCCTGTGGTAACTACAATAGGCTTTTGTTAGTTGAAGCGGCCGCAAGCTAATGGTATGGTTCCTTGTCCCTGTTGCATCATCTGTCGTGGTTCACTCGTCGTCAGCTGATAATTGTTATTTCAAACTTGTCAAGAAACGCGGCACCAATTTCCAAATAAATTTACTGGTAGCATTCTGGCCTCAAGACCTATCACATTTTGTTATGGTTCGCTCCACTGTTTTGGCACACATGTCTTGTTTGAACAAACAAACTACCATATACAGGAACCCATAAATAGATCTGAGCACTTTAATTCACCTTTCTGTACGCGAAATGTGAACCATGCTTGATCCTCTAAACTTGTATTTGCACCTAAAACAATCTGGTACACGTTTTATTTAGCACTAAAACTAGTCGATCACTCTGAGCGCATACAACCCGTACAACATCCAACATTGTTTAAATTCGTCAAGAAAGCAGTTTGACGCCATTACAATCAATACTGGTTCTGACATTTATACAAAGACGGTTTAATATCTATAGTATTTTAATACGTTTTGAAGATGCTCCATTTTTGAAATGCTTTACGTTACACAGTATTTCGCTTCCGTTGTTTTTCATTTTCATTTATTGTTCTTATTTATGATATTGTATTATTGTGAATGTGATTAACTTCACTGATTCTTTGTCGAAGAAAATAAATTCATCAACAGCCATTGGCAATATCTTTAAAATAAGCTTATTCGCAGCTCAAGTATAAGTTCCTCTTTCTACCAACATAAAATAATCGATGTTTATACTATAGAGGCTTTATAACACCCTTAAAACAATCAACACACGACTACAGTACATTTATCCATTCATTGTAGTAGGCTTGGCAGCGCAAATATATATATATATATATATATATATATATATATATATATATATATATATATATATATATATATATATATATATATATATATATATATATATATATATTAAACAATTGAGCACATCTGCAAATTAATGTCTTTCTTTTTCGGGTTGCAAAGTATCGAGTATCTGTATAAAGTCTTTATCGTACATATTTTGAAGGACACCGAGGTTCATGCGTAGGAAGGTAAACCACCATTCTTACTAACCGTCTCGGAAATAGTACTCAAACATGAGGCGGCTTTCGTTTTTGTTTTTTGTTGGTAATATCCTCAATAGGATTTGCACATTCCGCGCATACTTAAGTTACTGAAATAGCAGTAAACTTGAATATGTATACATTTGAAATTTTCCTTACTGTCACCGAAAGATATCTAGCTTTTCGTTAATTTTTCACTATAACTGTTGTAGTAAAAGATGGGATGATTTTAAATATTACTAGAACCCATAAAGAGAGCTCCAAATTGAAGATGCTTTAATAATATACGAACTTCCATATGAAAGGATCGCGTAATAGTTGCTTTCCGTAGGAGCTAGTGAAAGTTTCGTTTTTTTAAATTTAGGAAGGAAATTCTTTTTAATAATGAATTAACATGTTCTATTACATCATGGAGGACGCGCAGAGCTTGAAAACAATGGCCACACTAATTAAAATTTTTATTTTGTTTTTACAGATCGTGTCAAATGGGTGTATACGCATAAACATAAACGTTCGTAATATAATGGTTCAGTGAGTTATAGTGCGACGATATAAATTTGCTTTTTTTATTATGCTGTGCACATGTAAATATTTACCAGTTTCATGGAGATTTTATCTGAAATTTATATTACAAACCATTTCTCCCATAGTTAAATGGTCCTTTACTGAAATATTTTATATTCATGGACAAAACTATATTACGCTGCGAAGCTAGATTTCTATTTCATATTCTACTAGAGACGTTTCTCATCTCCACTGTTGCAAATGAACTCGATACAAGTTTCGCTGGAGTTTTTATCTGAATTTAAGAAATTTAAGCGGTTCTGTACAATAGGTAGGTACATATAATCTTTTTCAATCGCCATGAGTGGAACTGAACCGTTGTTCTCTTGTTCTAATGCTCAGAGGAACTATAATGAATGTTCTGTCATGTAGACAATATTTATCTATATACTCACTGGACTTTTTATGTGTGAAGGGGGCTGCTGGATGGGGTGGGGATCGGAACCTAAATGCCCAACTTGTTAGTATGTTTATATCAACTGAAATAATAAAAATTAGCGGTTTGGCAAGATATTATCGTAAGCGATGAAACTAAAGGAACCTCACCAACAGGCTTTTATGCCGGAAAGGAACTGGGGGAAACTGGAGAGGTGACAGAAAAAAAAATAACCTTGTTGGGAGGAGGCTTAGATCAAGTGGGATAGAATAAGTAGTGGACTGAAACTAAATTAAGGTAATTTGAAGACAGTTTTTCGGATAAATAGTAGTTACTACCTAATTAGCTTTGGGAATAAGGAAATAATGGTCTTCAATATTCACACAATCGTGGTATCTCTAATGTTCTATATGTAATTCTACGGGCATGTGTGTTGTCCTCAACTATTTAATATAAAAAGCATATCGATATTACAGAAAAATGTCCAGTGCGGTATTTTAATAAAGAACAATCGATCCTTTGTATTTCTTTAATTAGGGGCAATACCTTTTGAACAACTATATGACACTAGGGATCTGCTCTGCCTTTAGCAAAATGGGAAAGTCATTTAGTTTTATATTTCGAACGAAGAATTATGTGAAATATGAAAATCAAGTCCTTTGATAAAAACATTACACTGATGATGCTTAGATGCTGTCTAATCATAGTTCAGAAAAGGACTTGCGAGGCAAACCACCCACTGGTCTGATGAATGTGTGGAAATGGGATTGTTATGGGCTTGAGAGTACACGACTAGACCTGATTCCGTTTTATGTCTCATTTTGGCATAGCTGTTTGCCCTATTTGCTTGACAGCTAAATCAAAATAATACAACCACGATAACCTTCGTTAGTGTTGGGAGATTTCCGAACTTTCACAAATAGATTTTAAATAGCAAAGAATACACCGTGAAAATTCATATCCGTATCACATTCACATTCAAAGTTAAATACACTTTGTGTCTCATTGAGTACTTTGCCCAGCAAACATGCAAGGTAAGTGCACTTTATCTCGCTTAGAGTACACTCCCCAGCACACATGCAAGGTAAGTGCACTTTTTATCTCTTCGACTACATTCTCCAGCCCACAGAAACAATCATTTTCAAACGCCGTCTGCTTCAAATAGCGCATGGTTCTCCTAATAGTGATAAACTAAATGTCAAATCATGTGGATGAAATACACAAGGCCAAGGACACCATTCTTTATATTTTAAAAGTATTACAGCAAAAATGTTTGCCACGTGCCTTCGTTATTTTCAAGAATACACCAACACTAACATCACTTTTATTTTAATGCTATTAAAACACTCAGAAAAAATATATCTTGGCTATTGTTTAATCTACTAGGTTTAAATGTAATATTTCACCCTTACGATTTTAAATTTCCCCATTCAAGTAAATTCATTTCACAAACAATAATGCCGTAATGCTTGTTATATGAGGATAAAATATATAGTCATTTACTTATTTTCATATAAAATATCAAAATTATTACCATTTGCATTCATGGTGGCATTATAAAACGACATGAAATTGTGTAAATGTTATCATTTGCCTTAATGTATGCTGCATGGCTGAAAAAAATAGTAAGCACTTAGACGTTACATTGTAATAATTATCACGCATTTCTTCGACAGATCAGTAAACAAAAAGTTACACAACCGTCTCCATGAAGTAATATGCAAATGTGTACAGTGAACTATTTTGAGAATTACGATTTACCTTCACAACACAATTACCTACGCTATAGGATAGGAAGATTAAGCCTACCATAGTAAGTCCTGATGTCACTTATTTTGATTCTCCATTTCGAACATGGATGGAATAAATCAGTTTCACATGGTTGAAAGATCATAGGGATAAACATTTGATAATTATTCTAATACATTTCAAATAGACCCTCCAATAACATGTTGCAAATGTGTTTATCAATCATTCAGTTTCAATGCCAAGCATTAATATCTATTGGGCGTAACGTGCACAACACATTTAATAGAAATGGACGCCAACAAGGAGATATTTTACAGCCGAATAATTTATTTTCAAACTCCCTTTAAGTCCTAACTTTTCTCATTGAAGATTAATATATATGCTGGGTAAGCCTTATCTGTTTTTATTTTCTTTCTTTGTTTAAGGAGAGCAGATATTTCCTTTCAATCACGCCATAATAAAGTCGTGATATGAGGTATTTGGTTACCTTTTGATTCCAATCTGTTTTCAACGTTTATCCTAATTTATTTTCTAAATATTAATGTAGCAGCATTTTCATTGCATAACTTAGGTTCACTTCGTTCAGTTGTGAAGCTGTGGATCGTTCATTTTAATTTCGTGTTGTAGGGAAGGAGTGCATATTCAACAAGACGTTGTTTACCTATCTATTATCATTGGAATTTTGCAACAGCGTTGAGGTTATTCTGGTACCCTTCGTTTGTCTTTCTGTCTGTCCGTGTGTGCGATAGGCTCTCTCTCTCCTCTACCATATCTCCTCTTAATCTTTTGGAAGGAAATTCTAAAACTGGAATTACTGTTATGCTAAACTTTGTGTAACCATGTACGAGAGGAATGTCATAGTTACTCCCATCCCTGGCATCCCTGGAAGTGGGTCAATGATCCAATATACAATTATTTCAATTACAACGCTATTTTAAAATGTTTTCTTACCAAACAGTATGCATACAGTTATAGCAGGAGGACGCATTCTATACTTTGTGGCGAATTGTGTAAACCTACCCATCGCCACTGCATAGGGGTGGGGAGAGATTTAAGACTCACACAAGTATATGATTGAAAACTTTGTTTCTTTATATCAAATTCTTCTCAGTAATCGTTCAAAGTATGGCTAATAATTCAAAAGTGGGAAAACGTGTAGCTTTAGGTTTCAAGGACAAACGCATGTAAGCTGAAAAACATAAAATTTTTAAGTGGTATCCTTTTCACGAATAGGGTGCAGAATTCCTGATGCATTTGGAGGTGTGAAATGGATGGCACAACAACCATTGAGGGACTATCCCGCATTATGTTCTTCAATGAGATTTAATATGAAGAGGAAGAATGCTAACCTCATTCAATAACACCTATACAAACAATAAAAAGCAAACAGGTGTCATTAGTTTACTACCCAAAGGTTCACTTGCACTAAACATTCGAGTTATTTGATGCAAATGGAACTATATCCAGAATATTAAATATACTCTATTCTGATGTTTGGATGTGTTATGTCCAAGCTAGTCTGTGTTCATGTCAGATTATAACTAATCCAATGGATGTCATACCAATGCGTAAGGAGCTTAATTAGTACAGTGGCGAGATGGTTAAACCCATTGTTTTAGAAATAATCACCTTAGATACATTAATAGCTAATTGTTTAATGCATTTAAATGAAATATGATAAAGCAAAACACTGCCATTTGGTGTATGCTTGATTAATGCATGGATAAAAGACTATAACCTTTTCATTTTTAAATGCAGAAAGCATAAGATTTAAGTATGTTTTGTTATACACCTGCCAAAGACATTAAACATGCTGTTTTGTTAGATATACACCTACCAAACACAATAAACTGGATGTGATATACACATACCCAAGATATTAAACAAGCTATTTTAGTACACAACCTACTACACACGTTAAATAAAATGCTTTCTAAATAAACACCCACAATAACAATTAAACAGGATGTTTTCATAGATATACGGCTACCATTCACATTTAACAGGACAGTTTGCTAAATATAGACCTACCCTACTCATCGACATGATTTATCGATATTTTGAAAGATATATATAATTTTCAGAGGTAAAAATCAACACCAAAAATGAGGTCTTTTTCATCATCATCAATTAAATTTGATAATTGTAAAGACATTATATGGTCAGAGCTTGAATGTATATACGTAATAGAAGCATGCAACTCATTTTATAAACACCCAAATACCATCAGATTTTCTAAGATATTTTTGTCTCCTTGCTTGATGAATATTCTTCTAACCTGGCTAACCGATCAAGTCTAATTCATAAAGGTTTGTTTCAAGCGTACAAAATCGTCATTCGTTTGAACAAGATCACAACACCCGGGAAACTGTCATCATCTTTTCAATATAAAAACATTCATAGAATTTAGTTTAATATATATTGAATTTCGGTAATATTTATATTCAATATTTAGTGATTGCAGGGCGCTTTCAATACCTATTCAAATTTGTATCATTGTCTGCATTGTTTGCAAGTGCAACATTGCTATGGTAGGTCTGATTTTCTTTCAAATCGCACGTTCCGTCCCCGCGTACTGGCGTTAATTTTGTTTGTTTTTGTTATGATCATTCATGGCACATCTGACAATGTTTGTGGGCGAGACATGTGCACTCGATTCTGAAACGTGATCTGCCTACTTAGTTTTGGCCGTATTAATCGTCTGAGCGTTGGTATTGAACGATTATTCGGGTTATGGTATTAAAATTCTACTTGGGCTGATCAGAATTATTTCAAAGAGCAAGAGCATATCATTGGGTTGAAGCAACCACAATTTTAAGGGGCTCATCACTAGTTTTGCAGCGCCCATTCATATATTTGACTTGCTGGTGACCATATGCATCACCACACTGAACAAGAATTTTAGCTTCTGGAGATGCATCGTTCAAAGTCTGATCAGCTTGTATATCTTCCATTTTAGGATCATGCAGCACCAACTACTACTCATCCTGGTTTATTGTGTTCTCAGTCTTCTTCGTGAAAAAAACATGATGGGTATGTGAGATCCTACATGTTTCCATAACATTATATCAATCAGCAAACGAGTAGAGAATTATTCGAGTATTCCTAATCAATCTGGCCGGGTGACCAATGGTAAATTTGGCATTCGTATTCGACATCTTTCATACTTTTCAGCATTCAAAATATCTCTCAGCTTATCGTCATTTATGTCATATCCACTCTCCTTGAGTTTATGTACACTGGCCATAATTTGCACAATATCACGATAATCTTGGAATGCAGAATTAATTGTATGATGGGAGATTTGTGGACTTTGTTTCTTCCCGATGTTGAAAATTTGTTTCCAGATGTCAACCAAAATTATGTACAGATTTAGAAAGATCTCGTCGAAATTGATTTCAAGCAGTTCACTGAAGAATGATTTTGTCAGTACCATACAATAGTCACCATTCATCTCCAGAAACCCCCATAGAATCTGTTTATTTCTTCCCTTGCATACTTCAGCATAAGCATCAAGGTAAGAGCGGTATGCCAACTGTAAATTGCTTAAAATACTATCTGAATTCTGATGAGGTAGAACTTGGGTTAGAACAACGTTTTCTAAGATTTTTGAAGTTAATGAGAGATCAGAAACAGATCGATTGCCTTTTTTTTTTTTATAAAATCATTAGGGTCTAGTGTCGGTTTTTGTTTCAACGGAGGGTTTACAATGGCAGGTTTGAAAATCATGGGATATTCCTGGAAGAGAGAAGTATCGATGACATCTGTTAGTGAAGGCAATATTAATTCTAAGCATTCAAGCAGCACTGGTGTTGTAATCGGATCGGGTTCACGTCACTTTGGGGCGCTCTTCATCACAATTGTATGTACCATATCCATAGATTCAGCTTTGAATGCTAGTAAAGATTGCCGTATATGTTATATATAACAACTGAATGGTGACGATGAGTCAATTGAGATTGTGTTGTCAAGCTTATCTCCAACTGATTGATCTTTGTTATGGAAGAAAACAGATCCGATGGCCTGCCAGGGAAAAGGTTGTTGGAAGTGGTGTACATTTTATTCCATGACATTGACTTGTTTGCAGTCTTGAAGAGCTATTTGCAGCTCGAACTTTCAGTGATCTTAGTACTAGAGAAGGCTGAATTTGCTGCGTGAACTATGTTTCTAACAGTCTTCTTAGCAACTTCATAGAGCTGCCTATGAATAGTGAGACGGGCGGAAAACAAAATCCTCTCAATCTAACGGTGTTTCCTTTTAGCAGCGCGAAGTGGTCCCTAAAACTACTATGACATGGATATCACGTTTGAAATGATACTCTGCACTTCGTTTCTGGGGCCAGTTTGTCAAGCATTAAATGCAAGCACTCGTCACGTTTTCCTGCTGTAGGTGTTTGCAACGTTGCTAGATTTGCTTGGATGTCATGCATTATTTGGATGTGATGTGATGTGATTATGATTTTTAACGTAGCTTTAAGAGTTTTTCAGTCATATCGCTACGATGTCTGCAGTGTGGCAGTTTATAGTGATGTCTAGCACTGGGGCATCATGCCGCAGACATGTAGCATGATGTCCCACCCAGTCACATTATCCTGACACCAGGCCGACCAGTCCTAACACTAACCTCTTAATGCTGAGCGCCAAGCGAGGCAGCTGTTAGTACCATTTTTTTAAGTCTTTGGTATGACTCGACCGGGGATCGAACCCACGACCTCCCGCATCCGAGGCGGACGCTCTAACCACTAGGCCACCGGAGTAGTCATATGCATTATTTGGATTTTATTTATCATATGGAGGTTTCTAATAGTAGCAAAGAGAAAGGAAGGGATAGGAACTCATAGGTGGCATATACCGCAGAGGTGATCTGTTGCAAGTTCGTGAAACACAAATGAAGACTGTAGAATACTATCATCAAGTTTATGAAGAATCCAGTCTAATATTTGACTAGGTTTATTTGTGGGTTGGCTAACTGACTGATTGAGGTTGAAAATGTGAAAAGAATCTAGGAGTTTTGATGTGTCTTAATTTGCAGAACAGTCAAAATGAAAGCTGAAATCTTCAAGAATAATCAGGTTACCGCCTATCGACTTTCCATAATCCAGGAGGTTAGGAGACTGCTCCAAAGAAGGATATTCTTTCAACCTGGAGGAGGAAGGTAGAGGAAAACAAATGGACCGACATTTTGTTCCACTGTGAGCTCAAACGACGTGTTCGAAATTGAAGGTTGTAGTGTAGTTAAGGCGGTGAGTTAATAGTTGTTTTGCGATGGAACCCATTCCACCTCCATGGAATCAACCACCCGATGGAGTAATCCGAGGGTGTTAGATCCACACACTTTGGCTCATCGTCTGACTTTTTTTAAGTCATGTTTCTGTAAGGACCAAAGACGTGAATATCCTAACAGTTGAAAAAGTTAAATATTTCTGTGCGCCTTTCCGGTGTTACTACTGATTGGACGTTGAATAATGCAATGTGCAGATTGATCAGACTTCAAAGTTGATTTAAGAGGATTTTGAATTTAAGTTTTCCAAATTAACGGTCGAGCTTTCAAACTGCAGCTAAAGAAAGGATCAAATGGAGATAAATTGAATATATCTTCCTATTCTACGCCCAACGACTTTGAGGCAACGTATCTTTTCTCGCTGCCGTTTATATTTAAGTAAAGATGAATGTAGTCCCAGGTTGTTAAGTCTAGTACACAATGTAGTATCAAGGGAGAAGGAGTTGTTATTTAATGGAATTAATAATGGAAGAGACACTTATTTAGGAAAACAATAAGTGTCATTTTCACACAATTTCATTATATCATATGTACATATGTTGCACTAGACAAATTGTGGATATGGCATAACCATAACAAAACACTCATACAATTTATGGCTATTTTGTGTGTCAAAATCGGACCTTATCGAAACGTATCATAAATCCAGAAGATTAGTAAAGTAAAAGCAAATGAAAACACTTTAACCAAACTCTTAATGTGAACTTTCTATGACTGTGACATTATCTTCAAGGTCATAGGTTGGAGTGTGGCAGGGACAGAAGCAAATAGGCTAGGGGTCCGATGGACGGAAACCCTGGTAGAGTGCAAAGGGCAAAGCCACTCGAAGATTGTTTGCATTTTTAATGCTTCCAGAGGGCGTAATATTAATCTAAAACTGTAAAGAAGACTTACGCTAAACGTTCATTAATTTATTTATTTTTTTTTTTTGGGGGGGGGGTATAGGTGGAATGCACCTGCATCGATCCATGATGCCATGTATGATGAGAATCTATTAAAGAGTTTAGAAATATTAGCAATTGAAAAAAATAGCCCAATACCATATAGAAAATTTCCTTTGACCGTAAACATGGTCAAGTGAGCAATGCTGTAGAATGAATTGTCTTAAATTCACCATGAGTTATTGAAAGTATGATTGGAACCTACTCAAATAAAACAAACTCTTGGAAAAAAAACACTTTGTTGATACATCAATGTGACTGTCGGAAAAGTGGTCATTATATCTATCTTCTCACTAACATGGGCTCGAAAACAAAATGTTGTGTGAAGCACTAAATGGTAAAAATAAAATCGCAGTAGTCTGATTTACTTGATATTTGTGATACTCTGAGGGATGTATTGGGATTCAAAGCTGCATTAATTTGGTACTAAAGCTGGCAGCCGAAAGGGAAAACTAACATGAAGTCATTTATTCTATTTTATGGCGTTCACGCAGCTTCTCATTATAAAGAATTCAACTATGAATTTAAACTAATAAACGTAATAAAAATAATTTGAGACCTTGTTTAGGCAGTTTTTTGTGTTGGTCCCAGTCATTTCTCCTAATCATGGGTCAGATAGTCATCCAATGACAGCCTTACAAAATACATGTAACGTAATCAACATCACTCAGAATAAAAAAGATGCAGGAGTAAACGCAGGAGTCAACATATAAGCAATCTGACAGACTTGTAGAAATTTCTCGACATAGGAAATTGAACTTTTGAAATCCGCTATATACAACTGGAATCCTAGAGGCAGTATATAGATCTTTCGCCACCAAGAGTTTATCCCGCCAAGAAGTTATAGATTGGCTTTCCATTTCACAACGATGAAAGCGGGTCAGGCTAAGAAGCGCCTTCTTCATTCAACTAATTTTCGTGATGTGGTTAAAATGACATAGTACCAGAGAATATTTGAACCAAACTTTGTAGATCCTTTTGTATTTTAATTTGAGAACTTTTCTATCGTTACATCCGCTTTTCGTCTAGACTACCATGTTTTCGATTGGTCCATAAACTGTATAGATCCCAGAATAATGTATATGTGCATGTTAATGGGCTAGTTTTACGACAAAAAAGGATCACCTGAAGTAATTAGGATTTGTTCGCCAATAACCCTATTGTCTTATAATTTAAGCACTTTGATAAGTCTCATTCTGCAAGTGGTGTTGAAGATAAATGCATTCTGATCTTCAGACTTAACTTTGTACTCATTAACCTTACTTTGAGACCCTCGATATGATTTTTAATCTGGAGAGAACGGATGTAGGTTATATCACATCTCATCAATCTATCTCAATTCCGCTGTTTTTCTAAACCAAGCACTCCAAATTAGGCATTATGGGATTGAGGTCTACATGCAACATCTACTAATGTCAGAAAGTGAAGATATTGATCTAGTCCAAAACTATTTTGCTCCAAAGGGTATGGACAGTTTTAAGTTTTGCGAAGAATTTTAGTTAGTGACGATTGGGATCAAGATATATATTAGATCATCTTTTCACGCGGTCTCAGTGCGCAACGACACATATCGCACGTAATTTAATCTAATTTATATACTTCAGAGAACGTTTAATTTCAAGCCAGTGAATGCGAACATCGTGGAAATCGTGTGTCGGATCGCACAGTGAGTTCTCCGGTTGCTTTTTTCATTTTGCTTGCGATGGCCAGGGTTTTATTTATGTGCAAGGGACACGGATATTCAAAGACTGTTACTGATAGCTAATGATCCCAAGGGTTGAGGTGGAACAAAGTGAATCGACGCTTTCGCTAGTGAGAATGATATTAGTTTGGTTTAGCGAATCATCACAACAAAGAAAGCAATATTGTAAAGATGCGTGGAACTATTTTCTTAGATTCCTAATATACATATCTGTTCGATCAAATGGTTGCCGTGGTGACAATAAAACAAATGTATGGAGAATATTCAGATAACAGAGATGCTTCTTCAGTTCCAATGCAGTGAGCACCCTTTATAGGAGAACGTATCCGTTTTGAGTACCCGGTGTATCGATATGTTTAGCCTGAATATATTCTCGAGAATGATCGTGGTGTTCCCATATACTGGAAGAACATCCTCTGTTGATTACTGTCCATGACATACAGTTTGATTACTACGCAACTTGCCGAATGTAATGAGTCAAATTCAAATCCCCATACTTACTGTCCAACTAAAAGAGTATGAGTGCTTAACACACATTATACTTACATACGCACACTTGCTGTTTCATAAGACCGGGTAGGATAATGGTAGGTACTGATCATAGAAACGCTATACCCAACAAAACATACTATCACAGAGGTGAGTCATGATATGTAAGTTGGATTTTTTTGTGGACGACAAACATAAATCCAAATATTAGCAATGTTAGAGTAGTATTTCTTTTCTAGGACACGTGAATAGCCATTAACAAATGGGCCGTTGGCCATCGTCCTGGACTATTGAGATGTAAACCACAACGGCAAATAAAAAGACATGTATGTCTCACCATGCGTTTGACCATTCTATAGGACTATCTCTTTGGTAGGAAATATTCCTCTAACTCTTTTCCATGTTATTGTTGTTGCAGCTGTTGTTATTGTTGTCTTTAATCTATTTTCCCATATTTCGCTCCTCTTTGGATATCCTCTCCTAACACACTTTCGACGAAGTCGTTTGCTATCGTCAGGTAAATACTTAGGTTCTTGTCCAGTGTATTCGGAACAAGAAGATGTTTACCTTGTATATGTGCACCATGGTTTCGTTTACGTTTCCGACGGAAGATATGATTGTTGTTGACAAGTCAACGATGGGTGGTAAGACTGGTGAACGCACCGATTTATATGTTAGAACAATAAATGTGAAGGAAATATCCTTCCGATTCGTTACGTGTACTTGATTAGAAACGTTACCAGTATAGAGGCTGAGAGATAACGTGAAACATCATGTTTAAAATGAATTTCAGTTTGGTATAACAAACAAAACAAAACCATATTTTCAAAGTCAACTATGAGAGGTACGATTAAAGCCAGACCCTTCCTCTCGATTTACAAATACTAAATACATTCGAGATGAATGTACTGACAAGATTGACAAAATTGTGGAGTCAGACGAGATTTCTGAAGATCTAATGAAATGTACTTTTGCATCTGATGCATATAACGTTTCTGAGCTAAATGAAATATGGATAATGCACATAATAAAACCACAATCTTCAGAAACAATCTTTCCCTTTCTATAATAATTTCTAGAGTACTCACCATCAAGGAAATGCACTAAAAATTCTAATATAAATCTAGGACTACAATGACGAGGAAAAATGTAATAATGTCCACATAAAAACAGAATCTCATCACTGTAATCTCACATTATTCAATAGAGTAGATACATATTGTTTGATTAGAATGTCGATGATTTCGTTTTCTAGAAAAGATAATCCATAGGAATCAAATATATTGCACCCTGTGGTCATTGGGAATGTATGCTGTCACTCGTTGGGTTCCTGGTCGATGATTGTCGTCTGTTTCGATGACATAGGCTTCGACGTATTTAGGTTTTCAATGTAAAAGTTCATCGTCTAGACACAAAACTGGATTGCCATAACACTTTGAGTCAGAAGGTAAGGACGTTCAAAGGTATATCTGTTTAGTAAGTTGATGAACCGGTACTCTCCGTACTTTGTTGCAAGAAATTTCGTCACTAGAGAAGTCTATGAAGGTACAGTATTGTCACGCAGTGTCTTTTACACCATTTCAAAATCTCTTCTTGTGAAATGAAACTCAATTCACTTTCAGGTTACGCTTCAAACATATCTTTTGAACTCATCACGAAACATTTGTCGTGCTGTTTTAGCTAGACATATTGATTCGACATACAAAATAATGTTCCAAGGCTAGGTCCAAGATTATTTCAACTGAATCAGGAGACAATAGGAGACGCAGGGTTGTTGTTGTGCTAGCCACCATGACAGCATATTTTATATTTTGACTTGTCGTCTGTGACCTTTGGTATTCTGGATAAAATGCATCTCCACTGGTTCCTATTTCATCATTTTTCAAAATAATCTAGAAGCAATTCTCTCCAACTGTTGATGCCCAGAGTATTATAAAATTCTGCATACACGATGACATTCTCTGTAGCTAGTGCAAACTGACGTTCCACTGGAGATTAGATCATGGTGGAAATGTCTTCGTCGGTGCACTGGTTTGGACTGAAATGAAACCCCCATAAATCGTATCCTCCTTCATACTCGTCGTACGAAAGGCCGAGGGTACAGTTGGTACTGTCCTATGGCTTCAAACAGTATCAAGGTTTGAGAACGTTGGCAATCAGATATACATAACGGATAGTCAGATCAATGTAATCTTCGGTGTATCCGTTGATTTCGTATTCGATAGATGCTTAGGTGGCCAAAAACGATACGGGATGAAACTCTACTCATTGAGATTGTTGCATCTTAGTTCTTGTCGGTGACATTATTGTTGGCGACACTACAATCACTCCGAGTTCTTACGTGGAACATTCAGAATAATCTCGGTATATCTTCTTTTCTTTTCCTTTTTCCAGTTAAAAAATGTCTAAGTCTCTGACAGTTGTTTTCCTCTGCTGATTCTTACTCTGAACATTATTGTTTTCATGAATATTTGGATTCATTTCATAATATTGTAAGTTCCTCTCATATTTTCATTTATAAATTTGGTAATAAAATTATTTGCTACGTTTTATAACAACATTTTGAATTTGCTTCTTTCTGTTACTTAGTTTATACAGAACATGATGTTTACATTTTCTCCAGCTGTATAGACCAGGATCTACTTTCCCATAATAAGTCAATAGACCTCATTCCATGCGGTTTATTAGGAGCTAGTTTAACTGGCAAAAGTTCACCAAAGACGTACAAAGCGTAACAAATGCTGAACGCAATACAGAATACCATAAGTACACTTGTTCCTATGGCAACATCCCAATGCCGCCATTTGATCGTGAAGCTGCTCAATATTTCTCGTCCTAGTTTCCACATGGAAATAATATGAAAATTGTATGTAAAATATATAGTCAAGTTCAGGGTGGGGTTAATTAGTTGTATGAATTACTTGTGACCAAGTATGGAATGATACCGTGTCAGACGAATAATTACCTGGGAGTGGAGACAGCAATTCCATGTTGATCTTCATTAGTACACGTTTATGGCATGGTTACATTGAGTTACTTGTGAATCGTATGTACCGCTAGTGATATGCGTGCGAATGATTTTCACGGTGAATCATAAAAAATATACATTACATGAATTAGCTCTCTCTCTCCGGAGTAGCTGCAGCTATGAAACAAAATCCACAAAAATCAAATTACAAGTGGCAGTCGTGTTTTCATAAGGATAACTTTATACTCAGGAAATAACTCCTTGTGCACAACTTTTATGACCAATCTTTACATTACTGATGATGCGAATTTTAACGTGACCGCTCCATCTAAAAAGGCAACACTATTGACCATTTCGAGGTTAAGAAACCACGCACTCGTGATTAGCGTTAGATCACGAGACTTTTGTAGATTAAGATGGCGTGGTAATGTTCACAGTATTGCAGTGTGTTGTGTTATCCAATTGTGTTTACTTTGTTTTCAGCCATAAACGAGGTCGTCTTATGTTACTGAGGGGCTCTAGCATTCGTATGTGAACATCTGAACGAGTATTTCTGAGATACTGCAGGCTGTTAGGAGTGAAGTATAGTAAGAAAAAAATGAGTTCATATTTTCCAATAGAAATGTAGTAGCTATTTAATTTTATACTCATTTTGCTTTTATACCTGAGACTGAATAATAAAAATAACACTAGAAGAAGCAAATTAATTAAATTTCTGCTAGATTTCAAAATAAATACACAATCGTCGATAAACGAATACACAGTAATCGTATTAATCCGCCCCTATCACCGCCAAGAGACCTTTAAACTTGGTAGGTTGTCGCGCTGTCATTCATTCAATTAAAAAGGAAATAACATTTTGGCCTACTTAAAATTGAAATTTAGAATCATATTGTCAAATACTGCGTCTTGAAGCAACTTTTCAAGTTGGTCAGGAATGAAGGGATTTTGTTTTTTCTGTCGATCCAACTAAATTCTGTTTTACTAGTTTTGCTCGATCTCAGTTATTAGCTGGGTCCATTCCGTAAGATGTATATGCAGTTGGAGAGACGGATCTCGATGCAAGCTGCACACTTGTTTCTGTTCATTGAATGATATTTTGGAACCATAATGTAGAAAAAATGTGAAATTCTTTAAATTGAAATTCTTAAGAAGACGTAGATTTAAATATTATTTGTTACATAATACATAATTATAGGTTACTCCATTTGTATGGGAAAATACGCATGAGTTTTTCGGATGGATACTGTACGACCTGTGAGAGTGCAATATCCATCCGACAAAACGAGTTCATATTTTCTCATACAAATGCAGTAACCTTTCTATTTTATACTCATTTTCTTATTCTACCTAAGGCTTAATTATATAAAAAGTATACTGCAAGAAACAAAGTAATTTAATTTATGCTATATTCCAAAACAAAAAATAAAAAAACAGCATATTCATCAGTACACAAAAACAATATTAATGCACACAACGTCCGCCCAGCGAAATTTGAACTTAGTCGCGCGCTCGACATCACTTTCAAAAAAATTGTCGTTTTGGTCTACTTAAAATTGAAATTTAGAGTCACATTGCAAATGAATGCGCATTGCAACAACTTTTCCTGTAAGTCTGGAATGAATGGATGTTGGTAGTTTTGTCGATTCTACTAAATGTCGTGATTATGGACTGGAATTATCTGTGTCAGTTCCACAAAAGTACATGAGCAGCGAGGGACGCTTTTTGACTCATACGCATGTACGTTTCTGTTCTGTCATTGAATGTTTGGAATCATAATGTGGGAAAAATATAAAGTCTTTTGCTTGTAATTATCAAAACGACTCTATGAAATATAATGTTCATTTCATTTTGAGTGCAGTAAGGAGTATGTTATTGCACTTGGAATGTAGTCGAGATTACAGTACAATTTCGAAATGTGTAATCAACCTTTAGAACCAATGACATAGTTCATGTAATTCGGACCTGTATCATGTAAGGCATCTATCGCTAGGCTAAATCCAAAACATTTGTATCAACAAAGTTAACGCGCAAAATTGCAAAGCAGCTGGTGTGTGACAATCCATTCAGCCAGTGGAAATAAGAATTCTTCGTCGTCTTCGTTAATTGGCTCTGAGGCCCTTACTTTTTTTACGAAAACATTCAGTTGTATATTTTTCCCACGAATTTAATACTTTCAGTTATAAAATGGTACGTATCTGATAAACATGCGATAGCCCTTGTCCTCGGTATCATTTTCTGTGCTATTTTTATATACCAAGAGACCACTGGTCATAGTCTAAACCATTCCATTAATGAAAAGTTATGAACATTTCTCCTAAATGACTGTTTAAATGATCAAAATGGTATTTTCAATACTGCATCTCTCAGGTTTGTTGTGGACATTGCAAATATCACGTTCATTCATTTGCTTGTTTGAATGTTTTACTTGTGACTAGGTAAACTCGTCCTTTTTGTTCACTTTATTATCTCTACCTTGAAATAGACGAAACAGCTGTTTTAGTTCATCAACAAACAAATCTAATAAACTGAAACCTAAAATTTACCCCATGAGTGTACATGGTTTGTTTACACAGTAGTTCCTAATACATTACCCTATTTTTATGCACATGTGTCGTGCAAGTGCGTGCTATATCAAGGTGTACAGTATCTTAGAATACTGAACGTTTCTGACAATGTAAAGTTAACGCATAAAAAAGGAGTATATAATAATATCAATTAATTTCGTTTTATAGAGCAATGCCTTCTCCTTTGAAATATGATTTCTTTTGGAAATGTGGTCTAAATGTGCAGTTCAATCTCGCACTGTGGATCGCAATGAGCAAAAATAACTACGAAAGTACATTTTGAGGAAATTGAAGATCTGAAAAGGTAAGTACATTTACTGCTGAGCATCAGATACCTGAGAGTCTTTCTCGCCAGAGGAAACAAAGGCTTATTCGTCGTCTTGGTTTATTGGCTTTGAGGCTGTTCTTTTTTACCATAACCCACCTTCAGCAGCTGCATTTTTGTCTCGAATGTATTGCTTGCAGTGACTTGTGAAATTGGGTTTCTTTGAGAGAGACAGGATAGTCCTTGGTAATAATTTGCTTTAGAATGCTATTTGTATCGACTCTAGAGAGCACAGTTAAGTTGGGTTCAATTTTCAGCGAGACTCGTATATGACCAATTGCAATAAAAGATTTGTTTTGTTCCAAATGACAAACTCGGCCAAGAAACTATGCAAGACAATCTCATCCAAGACAAACTATAAGACGAACTCGGCCAAGAAGCTATGCCTGGAAGAAATTTTATTTTATTGTTGACTGTAATCTTATCACCTGTGCTTGAATGCCACCCCCCCATGAACGTACATGTAAATTTCATCCAGAGTAATGTTCGTATGCTTGCACGCGTGCATGTATTTGCGTAGATCCGTATGATGTATATTTAGTAACCACATAAATGTACACACCATCCTCCGTTCATACAGATGTATGAATGCAGTCAGGGCTCTGTAAATCAAGTCGAACTATGAACTCTGTAAATCAAGTCGAACTATGAACTCTGTAAATCAAGTCGAACAATGAACTCTGTAAATCAAGTCGAACAATGAACTCTGTAAATCAAGTCGAACCATATACTCTGTAAATCAAGTCGAACTATGAACTCTGTAAATCAAGTCGAACAATGAACTCTGCAAATCAAGTCGAACTATGAACTCTGTAAATCAAGTCGAGGAATGGTAAAGATACAGGAGCATAAATGTTGATTTTTAAGGCACTTCTGCAACTTGTTAAAGAACCGATTGAAATAGGAAGGACGACTCATTTTTATTTCCTGACGAAACATTTCTGTGTAAACGTTTGGAAATAAAATGTGATGCAATTTGATACCATAAATGCTGCTCTCAACCATTTCTCGAGCAAATACAATAAGAACTTTATGCCAGAAAGAAGTTTATAAAGAAATATGTGCATCTATCGTGAATCAAACATAGGTGTTCTAAAATTAACAAGCAAATTGACAATAAGTCACAATAATGAAAGTTGGTATTCGTATTCACAAATGTGCTGTGACTGCATGAATGTTTCAGAAGGTCTCTTTTTGTAAATTAAGCTCGAAGGAGTGCCATGTAGTAGATACATTTATTTTCTGTGGTATGCATGTATTTATGCAAATAATATATCTCTGTTATAATTATGTCTTAATCAATCAACGAAATGATGAATATGTCGATCGTCTCCTGATGAATCTGCTGCATCGCAAGGACTTGGACTGAAATATATATATATATATATATATATATATATATATATATATATATATATATATATAGTTATATATATATATATATATATATATATATATATATAAAGATGAATTTGAGCAAAATATATCTCTTATTATTCATGAACTCATCCGAACATGACATGGATTGATAGGTGGTTGCAAACTCTCATCTTAGACATCATACATGAATTAGTTTTAGTGTGAGGTAGATTGAATTCTTTCTTCTATAATATTTGTGTTGTTATTTATTTCAGGGTAGGACGGAGAGGAGTAAGGTGACATAGGGCTTGTTTTCTTTTCTCTCATGCAAATGTATTAAGAACTGGTTTGTCTACATCTGCCATGTCATTAATGTCACAACTTGAGCTATACTGATACAATTATTATATTGTGCGTTTGCATTGTGGACGTTTGCAAATAAATAGGAAACCACTTCCATTAGATGGCTTCATTTTATCCCATCGTTTGGAGGCATCTATCTCTGTCCATCTGAGCAGTGATGTACCATAATACACCAGAATATGTTCACATACAATCATATATAACCAAACACTACTCAAATATTGGCTAAATACACCAACAATTATAATCTAATATGGGAAATTTGTGTATGCACGCATTCGTGTGAGAGTTCAGAAAGACAAATAGGTAGCTTCTTATTAACAACGCTTCGCCAAACATTAGCCGGAAGGAAATGCACGTTTTACCCTGCATTGCTGGCAATAGAGTCAAAATATTAGGGATGCAACCGATTATCGTCAATTATAGATAAAGACACTGCAGTTTGGGTTTAGCAGTGATGGCAACAAAAGTCCACTCACCCGATAATTATTTACACTATATATAATCAGCATCGTATGCTATGGTACTTACGGAATATCCTGGTCTTAGTGCCTTACTAATTTGCAATTAATTGTGGGCACAAGCAGGTACTCCTTCTGCGGAATAGTAAAAGCTGAAAACTGTTTATTGCAGCATAAATATTGAATAGATACTTTATACAAGAAAAAAATCTAGAACAGACTATTTCCTCTAGGTAAGATATCAAATGAATATGTATAGTCCTCCAATATTGTTGAAAGGTAATCAGAGGTTGAATCAAATGCAAATTTCTGTTTATACTGGTTTCATGTCATTAGTATTAGGCAGAGGCAACCATCTTAACTTCATTTTAAAGCTTACTGAAGGCAATGTATTAATGTATTGTTACACGGCCTTCATGAGATGGAATGATTTCGTTTACACGTGATCTTATAGTATTCAAGAAGAGCACAATAAGATGGCCCTATCTAACTGGAATGTCGAAGTAATAATAATAATAATAATAATAATAATAATAATAATAATAATAATAATTATTATTATTATTATTATTATTAGCATCGTTCATATAGATAAATGTACATAATAGTGAAACAAAGCTATTAATTTGTGAATTGTGAATCATTATCGGTTACGTTTTCTTGGCTGAATGGATGTATATCGTTTTTACATACCTGTTCCTAATGGATACGAGCATAAAACTAGCGGCTTCTTTGAGACATAAAAATTCTGAATTAAACCCTACAACAACAACAACGGAGATAGGAGTAGCATTAACATAGTGAATATATACAAATGCTTGTCACCTTATGTAGTCTTTTCATAACGTACTAACGATTTTTCCTTGCGTATTTACTTCACACAATTGTACTATATTCCCTTGCGTCTTTACTAGTACACAATTGTACTATATTCCCTTGCGTCTTTACTTCGCACAATTGTACTATATTCCCTTGCGTCTTTACTAGTACACAATTGTACGACATTCCCTTGCGTCTTTACTTCACACAATTGTACACGCTTATATGAAGATTATTTAAGTATAGGGATCTGAGTTTGCAGTCATAATCAAGGTGTATAGTTTGGAAAATACCCACATTCACCCAATCGATTTGAAGCAGTCCTCGTAAGAGAGACAACAATATATTTCTACGTCACGAAATGCTATTGAGTTAAATGTATTTTAACACGAGAAAGTGACTGAATAATATATTTAAGTGCGTACTGAAGGTTG
Organism: Megalonaias nervosa; assembly: GCA_016617855.1. Taxonomy (NCBI): domain Eukaryota; kingdom Metazoa; phylum Mollusca; class Bivalvia; order Unionida; family Unionidae; genus Megalonaias; species Megalonaias nervosa. Next base: position 68,021 of record JAECUM010010249.1, read on the forward strand.
ATCCATTCAAAGGCAAAATCTAAAACATTCAACCAGTTCCGGAAAGTGTGTAAATATAATTTAGGAATGATTGCTCAGATAAATATCTTCTGCTAATTGAATTATGAATATAAAAAAAATAAGAAGTCACGATTTCTATTAAACTGTGTTTATGGTAATCAGTCTATAGAACAAATAGCAAGCTACTGTACACTACTGGAGTATATATTTTATCGCGAACTTAGACCTATCGTCCTATTTATATCCCTTTTTTCACAAATTTGGAACTCCGAAATATATGGGTGCTTAAAAGATCAAAGAATTATAAACTATACACAATCTCATAAATAAGATGCCAGGAAACCTTACCCACATAATATATTAGCTTGCCATCATTAAAGAGGAAGCCCTCTTGATCGATGCGCGTAATATAAATGACCACTGAAGTTAAATAGGTATGTGGCCCAGTAGAGTAGAAAGCCATACATTGGTTTCTGGCTAACACTACTACTACTTCTATATTTGCAACATTTGAGTCACGTGATCTAGCAGAATAGAACTTCTGATACGTTTGAGACAAAACAAATTTCGTTTCCAACGCTAAACCGGGAATACTACAACTAATATTAGTACTTACCGATAATAACAATCACTTATGTACTAGTAAATACCTACATACTGATACGATATTCAATTTCTAAGCCATGGCCAAGGCATTGAGGTCACAAATTGTTTGTTACGAGGGACCATCATAACGAGTGTATAATATATATATATATATATATATATATATATATATATATATATATATATATATATATATATATATATATATATATATATATATATATATATATATATATATTGAGAGCATGGAATTTAAAAGCTATTATAGTAGTATGAAGATATAAAGACCATAGTATAATTCTGCTTCCAAAACAGTTTTAAGGGAAAATATTCCATATATGAATTAGCTTTTGGAGTATAAGAAATACTAGTCTTCGGTAGTCGCAAAATAGCATCTCTAATGGTCTATATGTGATTGGATGGGGCTGAGAGTTGTCCACAAATATTTAAGATTAGAAAAGCACACGGAAACTGCAGAACAATGTTAAATGCGATGTTTTAATTTAGAACATTGATCTCGGGTACTTCTTTTGACGCCACCCATAATATGTACAATGAATGCTGAAATCGTATGAGAGTGATTGACGTTAAAGATACGTTTGTATGAATGACAGTAGATTTCGTGAAGTTTGTTGTATTAATATATAACACAGAATCCGCTTTCTGACCATACTAATATTATAAGCGACTGATCATAATTCACAGCGCTAAGTCCGCAAAGTTGGCATTATTTTTAATGAAGGACAATACATTTCTCCAAGAATATGAAACCAGTTGTCTGTTCTACATTTAAGTAGACGTGAAAGTCTTTTTATTTATATATTTGAAACGAAGAATTATATGAAATATGAAATTCAAGTGCTCATCTAAAAATGTTAAGCTATTGATGTGTAGAGAGTGTCAGACTATTGTTCAGAATGACTTGCGAGGCAAACCTTACACTGGTTGGATGAATGTGTGGAACATACCTTTGTTTGAGAATGGCGGGCTAATTATCTGTTTTTGTTGAATAAAGGGTATGTTTATATATAATTAGAGAGGTATTTTGGGGTGTGCTATCACCGAAACCACACAGTAGCGGCATAGTTCAGACGTTCTAAATGATTCAAAGTACTCAGCTCCTGGTGAAGAAACATGTAATTGTAAATTCCAAACTTTAAAATGGCTGAATGGTCAGTATAGACACGTCCTTGATGGCAGCTTTTTTTAGAGAAAATCCTATGGTCCTCGACATTCCTTTAATCTACATGTGTTTGAAAAACGTTGTCACCTAAGGTATCTTGTGTTTATTTCAGTAATGGGTTTTCAAAGTCAAGTCTGTGAAAGAACTGAAATTGCACCAATAAAACATTGTCTCTTTTTTCAGCTGCAAATAGAATATGTCTTAAGAGAGATTTTCTTCTAACATTGTACTTTTATCAACCAATCATTGTCCACCAAACTCACAAATGTTCCTCTATTCTATCCTAACATATTTCTAGACTGGTTCCCATTCTTGAACATAAATAGTACCATGAATTCCAGTCTCAGGATGGCGACCTCGTATCGAACCCTTCCTGCTGGATATTGATAAGCACAATGCTTATATTCTTTTTCATAGAAATTAAAAGATATTTTATCTTGAATCATGAGGTTCCGCTACGGAGCTCTGCATCGTTTGGCCAGGGTTCAAACTCGGGACAATCGTTTTCGTCTGATGTTCCCCATTGGTAGTCTTTGTATTTAAACATGCCTGAATTTGTATATCGTAGTGCAGAAAATTGGAACATGCAGTTTATGTAACTTGATATACGGATGATTGGATTGTTTTGTGCCTGAGAGTTCACGACTAGACCTTATTCTGATTTTGCAGCTCATAAAAGATTGCTAGATCGGCATGGCAGTTTGCCATATATGCCTTAAAGATTAATACAAATAATACAACAACGAGAATCTTTTTAATTTTTGGGGGATTTGAAAAGCTCATGAATATAATTTAAACAATAAAGACCACACTATAAAAATTCATATCCGTTTTGCATACGCATGAAAAGTTAGTGCACCTTTTGTAGCTTCATGTACATTCACCAGCACACTAAAACATTTTCATCAGACACGTGCTTCGAACAGCACATGGTTTGCCTAAGAGTGATAAGATTAATGTCTAATCAAGTGAATGAAAGACACAAGGTCAATGTCATTTTCTTTATATTGTAAGTTGTACAGAGAAAAAGTTTTTACATGCCTTCTTTATCTTACAAAAATCCCCGAACTGATTTAGCATTATCTGTATTTTAATTTTTTTAAAAAAGAAAAAGGAAAGAAAACAATTGCTATATGTTGCTTTAGTTTATTCCATGAGTGTCAAATGTAATTTATTTTTCTCATGTCCAAAAGGTTTTAAATTCCTGCTCAAAAATAAATGCCGTTGTGCAAAACAGGTGAACAAAACAGACATTATTTAGCTTTCTTCATATAAAAATCAACATTATTACCATTTGCATTTTTGATGACGATTATATAAAGAAAATAAATTCTGTTAATATATAACATTTTTCTTAAGGACCAAAGATGTCCTATTATACTGTGATTTAATTTATGCGGCATATCTGAAAAAAATAAAATAAACAGTAAGTACATAGATTATCTTGCTTTTCTTTCCCAGAATAAAATTGATTAGTACCATAAGAAAAAGTTACACCATCCTCCCCTTGCATTAAAATGCAAATGAGCACAGTGAACAATTGTGAGAACCTACTTTTACGCTGTCAACATACTAACCTAAGCTATGCGTAAAGATATGCAGATTAAGGTTACCACTACAATACATGAGATGACATTGATGAATTCTCCATTTTGAACAGGAGTGGAACAAATCAGGTTCGCTTGCTTCAAAGGTCAACGGGTAAAACGTGTATTAACTATTCAGATACACGTTCAACAGATCCTCCAATAATATACTGCAAATACTTTAGGAAATTGTTGATACAATTTCAATGATACTTATTAATATTATTTGAGCCTAATGTCTACGACATGTTTAAAATCAAATGGTCGCCAGCTAGGAGATATTACAAATTCAAGACATTTATTTTTAAACTCAGTTGATCATCTGACAGAGCTGACGGACTGAAACTATCAACTGGAGGCCACGATTTGTGTTCCGTTTTTGAATTTATTAATATCACGATTCGAGCAAACATCGAAATGTATTCAGCATCACTATTTGTCTGAAACTATATATTTGTATACATTCTACTTGTGGACCAAATAGGATCCTGTTCATTGTTGTGTAAATCCATAACTTGATCACCCTAAAAGGTAGATTAATTATTGTTTAGTTTGTGTTTAATTTCTATACATTGATCGTCCATAGTAATAGATCTATAAGTGAGTCATATTTGTTTAAATTTCCATTTTATAATTTTTGTTGATTACTTGTTTAAGTTGCATGTTATGAGTCCAGTTAGGAACTGTATCATTTTACTTGTATCAGTTGTTTGACCCGACGTGCATCATTGTGTTAAATCCTTATTTAAATTATGGTCACGAGTTTGGTGTCAAATTCAATCAGTTTCCAATCGCATATAAATAAACATCTCATTAATAAACTTGCATTTACTGTATAATCTAACCCCAAGCTGTATTACAAGCTCATAGAACAGGAAAGTGCAGCCCACGGTTTTTTTTTTTACCTGGTTTTATCTGGTTGCATTTATGTCTATATAATTCACTATCCGGTCTGCGCCTTAGGGGAGGTTGCACATACCTGTCATAGAAGATTAATAGCTCAGCCTAATTATTTTCACTTCATGAACTTTAAAAGTAGCGGAAAATATTTTTCTCTGTCTTACAACTCCTTTATACTTTAATTTGCGTCAAATGGCTAAATGAATAAGCGAAAACATCCGCAAACCCCTTCTAAATAATTGTCATGTGTTTTTCACAAAATAATTTTGATTAGCACCAAAGTCTTACTTGCTTCCTTTTGCAGTATCATACAAATATGAACTGTGAGCTACGTTTAGAATGTATTTTACATGTCTTCAGTACAGCAACCCGAACAGGAAGAACAACTTGCCAGAATTATTTATGAGCTGTAAAGTGCAAATTCTTCAGTTTTTAAAGAGACTGAACAAATCTATTTCGCATGACACACATCATAAACTGTGCAGTTATAATCCTATATTTTATGGATATGGACGGTAAAGTTCACATGCAAATCAAACTTTAAAACTGAATAGCCTGGAGACGAAAACGAGAAGGATTATCAATGCTTTTGAATACGTACGCTGATCACCATTGCATACAAACAGTTGGGAGGCAGAACATTTAAACATAATGGTCATACAAATGAATGGGCATTTCAGGTTTCACAAACAAGTCCCATCTCCGCTCTAAACGTATATCTCCTACAGAGAATCATTTCTAGGCCTGACCTGTCGTACTAGTGAAAGGCCCGTTATTTATAACATGTGTTGAAAACGAAATTCAGTTATGCTTGTAAAAGTACAGACTAATTGTTCTTTGTGGAAAAATTATATTGATGATTCAAGGTCATTTCATATCAGATTAAAGGTAGCCTTTAACGAACTATACTGTAATATGATCATGACAGGTAGAAACTATCATTATACCAACTGAATCAAGTAGCTGTTGCTGTATGCAATTATCGTCCCTAACGAAACTGCTCGTATTTTGTTCTTCTTCTTTCTTTTGTTAAGCTATACAGAGAAGAGAGTTACATTAGTTCAACAGATCGTGGCGCAAACAGCTTAGCATAAAAAATAAATGTTTATTGAGTTCAACCTGTTGGCTTTTGAAGAAGATAACAGCGAAAACATGTGTAATTTGGCCGGTTTCGACAAGTATATTGCAGTAAATTTTCCGGTCATTTCATTCCAATGGATATATTTCAAGTAAATTTAACTTAACCTGTGCGGACTAGTTTTTGTATGCCTAATATAAATCATACACTCTTTTGCATTTGAGTTATTAACTAATGCAACAAAGTTTTTAATAAAGTAATTGTAGAAAAATAAATGAAGTATGAAAGGACTGGATTATTATAATGATAACTTAAATAGCATACAAAGAACAACCCATAATGGACAGAGTATTTAAATAACTGAGCATCCTAGATGCATTCATATCTAAGCAAAGCACGCACCAAGATGAAATAAGTCAATAAGTTATTTTTGTTGCATACTTCAATAATGAAATGAGGAAAAAGTTGCTGTTTCCTTTCAAGTTTCTTAAGTTTCCGATTTACACACAGGAGAAACTGATACATTTAAACATGTTTTGGAGAAAGCTAAACATACTGGTCTGAAAAATAATGATGTCAAATAACTCTGATTACTTATCTGCGTATTCTTATTCTTTCAGACCCTAAAAGCAAACGAGTTTTATGTTCCTATCGCTCGATCAGAACAATCAACTTTGAAACCAGGCATTTATTCTAAAAGATCGGTTGTAAATAAAGCAATCACAACTATTTGTATCCTGTTTTGTACAAAAAAATGAAATATAACTGTAAACTGATTAATGTGTTAACTGTAAATAACCTGGCCCAGTGGGACAGTTAACTGGCAGCTACTTTTCCCTTCAAATTAAAATTCCAAAATTATGAAAAGATTTACAAAAAGCAATTAGTACACAATACGTTTTTTTTTTAAGCAGGACGATTTAGCATGAAACATGGAAATATAACATTGATTCAAATTTATTTCCAAAGATCTTTATAAAAAGGGTGAAAAGCAACACAGTGCTAAGCATGAAACTTGGGGTCGTCTGACATTTATAATCGGGCGAAAATTGTATTAAAGTAACTAATTTGATATCTTTAATTTAATATTAATGGATATAAGATTCATTATTAATTAGTTTGAAAAGGAAAGAACTTATTCATTGATGAGAAATGCAGCTTTTTAAAGAGTGGGAACAAAACATATTTGCCATCTGCTCTCTCGTTCATGATTGCGACCCTACTTCTCATACTTGCACCAATTTATCGAAAATACTATATTTTGCTGACCATCTATGTATCTCGTTTGTGTATGTGTGTGTGTGTGTGCGTGTGTGTGTGTGTGTTTTGTATGTGTGTAAGTTAATGAAGTACGCGGTTAGATATTTTATGTAGTTCCATTCTTGCCTTAAAAATAATTGAAAGATATAAAAAGATAAGAAATAAGTATGCACGGTTAGAAAACAAAATAAAGGATTGATTTCCACACAGATGGGCTTCAATCTTAAATAGAGAGTACTTATTTCCTGAATTTGGGCCTAAATCTTAACAAGATGAATTATGTATAATGTACCATTCTCTTGTTGCTATTTATTATTTCTATTTTGGTCTGGTTCGATGTTAAACAACAAGAAGATACAATCTATGTCGCTGAGGTAGGTTTAATATACCCGTGGTTGGGTGTCTACATTCAAACGGATTGAATGTTATATATGTATGTGTGTGCGTGCGGTTTTTCCATTTTGTTCTTACGTATTGTCTCTAGATTATCTGATACGAAAATGGTTGATTGTAAGTATACTTTCACTGTTATTTCCTATCCTGTTTTCAGCTATAAAATGACTATAAAGAGATGAAAGGCAAGGAAACTCACATACCAGACATTTTGTGACCAACGGCAGCTTTGGAATGGGGTAGCTGGTGGTTGATGAAGGTGGTTGTCTAAACCTAGATATCAAATTCGGTGAGAGGTTTTGATCGACTGAGACAGTAAAACATAGGGGAACAGGCAATGTCGTAGCGTAAGCAAACTCACCAACGGGATTATACGCCCAAAAGGGGATTGAGAGGGGATGGAGGCTGAACGAAAATACCTAATATTGAGAGTACGGAATTTAAAATCTATTATAGTAATCAGCAGATATAGAAGCCTTAATATAATTCTGCTTCCAAAACAGTTTTAAGGGAAAATACTCCATATATGAATTAGCCAGCTTTGGGAGTAAAAGGAATAGTAGTCTTTGGTAGTCACAAAATGAGTGGCTGTCTCTAATGGTCTATATGTGATTGGATGAGGCTGAGAGTTGTCCACATGTATGTACCGTTTACATGTATGTACCGTTTACATGTATGTACCATTTACATGTAGACATTCCTATAATAGATCTGATTCTGTTGAGAATCGCAGTTCTATTCGCGCTCAGTTAAATGATTTTTGTTTGTTACTGTTATTGTCATTGTTGACACATCTGACCGATGCCGGGTGAGGCACGTGCAATCAATGCTAATGCGTGATCTGCAAACTTAATTGTGGTGGTAATCATCCCCTGGGCTAGTGTCTTTGACGAATAAGAGGATTTAACGCGTACTTGGGCTAGTATATTGAACGAGTACTTGGGCTAGGGTATTGAATGAACACATGAGTTATGGTTTTGAATGCGTAATTGGGCTAGTGTATCGAATTTGCCCGTATGTTGTAAGAGTAATTGTATGCAGAATTTATTTATATCTAACTATATATATATATATATATATATATATATATATATATATATATATATATATATATATATATATATATATATATATATATATATATATATATATATACATGTGAAAAATATACATTTATATGATTTCCGATAATGCCATGCAAGACTTGTTTTTGCCTACAAAACTTGTACCTGCAGCAAGAAAAGCTAGCATTTTGTGAGCTAGCACAAATAAATAGAATCTGCCTTACGTTAGAAACATGGAATTTAAGCATTACTAACGGAATTGGACCATACGTCGTTCGAGTCTCAGTGAAGTCGTGTTCCCTTGCTTCTTTGACAACGACGATGAAACCCCTTTGACGTATTGCTGAATCGGACTTACATTGCCTTCAGATAGGATAAAATAGTTTAAAAAATGACAACACTTTTATTTATTGCGACAGATTAGATCAATCCAATCCTACCAAGTTCTTAAGTCGCGAATATGATCAACCTATGAATGTTTGGTGGAATTACGAAAAGGTGGTGGGGGTGAGTGTTCTGCCGAGTGACTTTAAGTATGTGTTTATTCTTTTAAACATAAATTCTGGAGCAGGTTTGATATATAATAAAAAGAAAAGGTTCTGTTTCTACGTTAATGAAGGATATGTTTTTTCTGTTGTTACCAAAAACGACATATTTTAGCTTGTGGCTACACCGCTCGTATTTTGGTACCACACCATGAAATATATCCGATATTAACGTAGGAAAAGAAAATGTCCCCTATTTCTATACTAAATGTAAATAATTGAATCATTCTTTGGTTCTGGCCACATGCATTCACTACAAGATATTTCTCACATGGAAGTTAATTTATGTTAAATTTTCAATTTAAAGACAACTTTATGGGTTTCAGTAAGATTTCAATGCATACGAACCCTTGCTAAAATATATCAATGTCAAAGATTTAAATGGGAACTAAAGCTTTTTTCTGCGTCACTATCCAACATTTCAATTCGACACATATTCAAGGTTATTGATATTTCAACAAACATAGGTTGAGTTGAAACTCTTGTTGATTTAGGAGTGCATATGCTAAATGAAAGATTTTATTACAGTATATGAAAGCGACAAGCGCTTGAAGTTTGAGTAACTGCACCTATTTGTTGAAAATCAGTAAATATGCATAGAGCTCAGTGTACTTTAAACGATTTATTACATATAAAGGTTAATGCACAAGGCTTGTTTATTCTGGTGCTGGTGAACAACATTGTGTAGTACACTGAGACACATGCGTTGTAAGACACCAGGATATCTAACGATTGTTTGCTGCTTATAAAAAGGCACGCACTCCAGATAATTTTCACCAGATATAAACTTTCGAAGGATAGAGGATTTCGTGCCAAAATAACAAGGTAAGAGAATGTCGTTATTTTCTATTTTTTTTTTTTTTTTTTATAAAACAAATGTAGCATGAATATATTTGGAACACGGGCATTACAGAAAGGAAACAATATTATTATTGCATGATGGATAAGTAATAATGCATAACTGCTGATTACATATATTCCCTGATTATTGCATATTATGTTATGTACGTAATTTGTGCTTGCAAGTGAGAAGTGGATTTTCTGAGCAGCAAAGGAAATAGTTATAAATAGGACCGTAACCATTTAGCGTCCTCCGGTGATGCTAGAGGCTAATGATTTACGTATGTTATCACACCAAAACAAGCGTGATAGATGGTACAATAAGACTGCATCTTTATTTAAAACATTTCCAGGACAGTTCTAATATTTATGTATGAGAGACATTCTTCGATATCCATCAATCGAGGAAAAAGGATGAATAATGCCTGTTGTTTCTAGATCTGTTTTATTTATCACGCGAGCATGCACACTAGAAGGACTTACAAACGAAACACTGAGCTGTGAAATGAGGTATAAAGGATATATTTGACAGCTGGGCTGTGCACTAGGATATTATCAACTTATTTAGTTATTTATTGATTAGTGTTGTTCGTAGTTGAAGAACAAGAGAAGTTAAAACTCTGAATCTATTTGGCATTCAAGCACTGCACACAGTTTGCTGCTTTGAGTTATATGACAAAGCCCTGGCTATATCTCATTTTACTTTTCATTCACACGTATATGATTTGTTGACAAGGAATTGGATCTCCTTCTTCCTTTTGTATTGCAAATAGTTCAGTTGCCGAAACTAACGTTCTGTTGGAAAACATTTCATATTCTTTCATACATATCAATGCAAATCAATGTTTCACGACAATCAGAAGCACAAACATCAAGTGATCAACGTGTTAGCGAAACTTGCAAGTAGCTGGTTTGTTGTCAATGGTATAAAACCATATACTGGTTTTCAAATATATAAAACATTTGGATATCGTCAGGACAGAAATGGGGATCGATTTTTACCGTTTACAACCAGATTAAATGGTTGAGGGTACAAAATGATAACACTATGTAACACAATTTTGTTCCTGGGTAGCAAGTGTTATTTTGTAATTGCTTATGCCTAAAATGTATAGAAAATGGTTATTGTTCCCCACATACTTTGCTTTTGTGACCAGGACAGTGATATTTTGAAATTTACCTATTTCTTATGTAAACACCGTCGAAATTGTGCCTTTTCGTCAACATAAAGTCAGAAAAAAAACAACATATGAAATCAAAATCAACATGTACTTAAACCAAAGTAATATAAAAATGACCACAAAAGATCTAGAAGTGAATAGTTTTCGAGATTTACGATTATACTGTAAATTACTTTCGCGAATCAGCCCCCAAACGTAGTGTCCCATCATGTTCTCGTAATAATGTCTTTGGTACTGGTGTTCAAAGTCTAGTGTATACTGGTAGAAACACTCGCCTTGCTCCTCCGAGTACGCTTCCATGTTCGCCTTGAATTTATCAAGATGAGCATCAAGGATATGGACTTGAGGGACATCCTGCAGCCCATTGTGCCATAGTTCTTCATACAGAGTCTCAACCAGCTCCACATAGTTTTCGGCCTTGTGATTGCCCAGGAAGCCCCGAGCCATTGCGACAAAGCTGCTTTAAGCCGCTTTCTCCTTACTAGTGAACGTCTTGGGGAATTCATTTCACTCCAGGATCTTCTTCATCTGTGGTCCGACGAAGTTACCGGTTTTGACCTTTGCTTCAGACAGCTTAGGGAAGAAGTCTTGAAGGTACTTGAAGGCTGCCGACTCCTTATCTACAACTCTGACAAATTGTTTCATAAGACCCAGTTTGATGTGCAGTGGTGGCATCAGCACCTTCCGGGGGTCCTCCAGTGGCTCCCACTTGACGTTGTTCCTCCCCACAGAGAACTCGGTCCGCTGTGGCCAGAAAGGAAACAATATTATGTGGTAGTGTACCTTGGTGTCCCTGTTGTCCCAAAGGCACCGATAGCAGGGAAATTTGGTAAAACCGCCTTGGAGACCAATCATGACTGCCACCATTTTTAAGTCTCCGATGACCACCCAGCCATACTCACCATACTTCAAGGCGCCCAGCAAGGTCTTGATGCTGTTGTAATCCTCTTTGAGGTGTACTGAGTGAGCCAGTGGATGCGACGGGTACTTGTTCCCATTATGAAGCAGCACGACTTTGAGGCTCCTGGATGAGCTGTCAGTGAAAAGGCGCCTCTCATTCTGGTTACAGGCGATTCCGATTACCTCGAACTGACTGGTCACATTGTGGCAGAAGCAGAGCCCATCTTGACGGGTGAACAAGCTGCAAAAAACCTTGGCGACTCTTCCTTTGATCTGCGACTTGCACACTTTCATCCAACAAGTTCCTCTGCTTGAACCTAGACGTCAAAAGCTCGCCATCGGACTTGGTGAGATCAAGATCTCTGCTCAAGTCGTTGAGGTCTTTTTGGTTGGGGTAGTATGGGCTTCTCTCCTCAGATCCACCTCTAAAATTGTCATCTGGATCTAAAACGTCTTTCTCGCTCTCTTACTTGCTGCTCTATTCTAAAGATGGCTGTTCTCTCTCCGGAGGAGTGGGTACGGGGAGCTCCTGGCAGTGTGGCACCGGGGCGATGGATGAAAGGAAGGTCTGGATATGTGATAGCAGGTACATTCTTGCAAGTCCCACGTTTGGAAGGGTCCACCATGCAGAAGTAGCAGTTGCTTGAGTGGTCAGTTGGATCCCGCCAAATTCTTGGGATAGAGAACTTCATGGCTCTCTTTACCCCTCTTAACCATCCTACAAAAATACATTTATTTCACCCATGACTAATGTGTAAGAGATTCTCGCAACACTTTTCATATATGATATATTGTTTGAATAACACTGAAAACTGTAAAACATTTTAAAATTTAAAACGTTTACAATTTTAAAATTTTTAACAAATTTTATAACATAAAATTCCGAGGAACAATTGTCCATCTTGCCTTCCAGAGTTTTTTTGCAGTGCTCGCAGGTGAAATGAGGTGCCCAGGGTTTCTTTGGTCCCCGACAGGCATGCGGAGATATGCCTTGTAGGCCTCACACATCTTAGCAGATGCTTCCACGGAGTACGTTTTCGCTCTTGCTTTGATAAATTGGCTGCAGACATAGGAAAATGCGTCTGCCGGATGTTTGCAGCTTCTTGATGCCATCTCAGAAAAATGCAGATATGTATCCACTTAGGCAGCTGGAACTAAATTGAACTGGTGGGAGTAAAGCCCTTGTATTTATACTACTATTTATATTGCTGGAAAATTCTAGAAAGGTTTAGAAGTTACTCCAAATTTACTCAGCACTGAATCTATCAGGAATGTTCTGGAAAATAGGTAAATTTCAAAATATCAGTGTCCTGGTCACAAAAGCAAAGTTTGTGGGGAATAATAGCTATTTTCTATACTTATGAGGCATAAGCAATTAGGAAATAAAACTTACTATCCAGGAACAAAAAAAAAATGTTACACTGTGAATTAATGAAATAAAATCGTCAGAGTGACAGATAGGGTGCTGAATATATTCAGAATTAACAGGCCTCATGTTTTTAAGCAAAGAGGGCATACAAAACGTTCTTTGTGTCACAAGATAAGGAAGATACACGTAATAGTGAATATTACTCATCACTGAGTATTTATTTCTCAAATATAAATTTTTTTCTTCAGTACGTGCAATTCCTCCTAAGCTGCTATAACTTGCAACAGGACGTGGAACTCTCTCTTTCACTCATGGAGAACAATAAAACATATATGAAAGAGTCTAATCCAACAGACTCGAGTGCAGCATGCGCTGGGTATATTGATCCGGAAGTGGAGGTTGCGAAGAAGATGATCCCTCGTTATCACGTTGTTTCCTCTATGCCTTGGCCCTGGCTTGGAAATTAAATGTCAGGTCAGTAAGAAGTTATTTACTATTACATCAGTGACTGAGTTTACGGAAGAGTAGTAATAGCAATGTTAGTAGCCCCAGTTTGAACTTGAAAACGAAATGTCTTATTGTTTCAAAGTTAGCAAACTTACATTACTATTACATGTAACACAATTTACGGAAACATAGTAGTAGTAGTAGTTAGTAGTAGTAGTAGAAGTAGTGAGAAGCTGCAAGTATTTTGGAGAATCTACTTTTCTGGGCATATACCTATTTAACTGCAATACTCATGTACATTACGTTCATCAAACAAAATTGTTTCCCCTTTAATTATGGCGGGCTAAAATATGATGTGGGAATGGTTTCCCGATATAGTATTCAATAAAAGCATTAAATATTATTTAATAGATTCTTTGATCTTTTAAGCACATCTACGTTGTGAAGTTCAAAATTTATATTAAACGGGGTATAAATAAGGTGATAGCCCGAAGTTAGAAGTCGCGACACAAATAATACTCGATGAGAGTAGCATGTTCTTTTACTGACAATTCTAGTATACAAAACTGCACCAATATTAGCAACTGTCAAAGGAAATAGTATTTATTCGATTATCAGTTTGAAATTGACAGAGGTGGGATAATGTTTCAAAACACGCCAAATATACCCAAACTGCAGCCAAATATGGTACATGTTGTAATGGCAGTTTTTGTTTCTAATTTTTAAGGATGATAGCCGGTCTGCCACGAAGGTCTGTGTTTGTGTTGACGTAGATCCAAATGGTGGATCCTGTCTGGTTCATTATTATGATGCTGATGAAATCCAATAAAACCGAAATACATTAAACTATATTGCATCATCAGTACTAACGAATTATAACGTTATGTTGATATATTGAGTTCAATACATTCTTGTACTGGCAGGTGAAATTGGCCAAAGCAAAACAGATGCTAATGTCTATATTTCGTTACTCAATGAAACAATGTACTCAGGGTAAAAGAGGTAATACTTGGTTTATTACATTTGTACTGTGTAACTACTGTCCATAACGATTGCGGAACCAGAAATCGTGTTGCATCTCTTCAGCCAATCATGATTGAAAATTGTGTTGAAAGTAAGAAATCTTGTGTTCACGTAATAGTGGCATATACTCACATGAGGTATATCTCAATAAGAAAATAATAGAATGACTCTTCCACTTATTGCTTATGATTTGACAGTAAATATGTAATAATATACCAATAATTGGATATATCATGCAAGTTTTGAAAAATGAGTTAGATTTGCTTGATATGGAACAAAGCCTACCGTATTGTTGGAGTCATTGGTATAAACAGAACTAAATCTCAATCGCGAGTTCTTTCATTGCATATATTGATATTGAACCTGACAGAAGACATTTATTTGAACAAATATTTCTGAATAAAATTTATTCACTCTCTGTTACTGGTCGTGTATTGTTGATTTTGGCATTGAATGGATATCAGCTTTCAGGACATCATTCAATATATTATTCAACCATTTTATTGTGTTCAAATAAAATTCACTTCAACATGCAGTTTTTGCTGCTCTGACGTAGTGAGATATCGTTATCTACCTTACAAAGACACCTTCATCCGATGGAGTGATTGACACAGTATTTACCGGTATATACAACATGATTATCGCTGAACATTCAAATCACTAAAATTAATCTCCGTGAGCGTGTTAGAGTTTCTGAAGTAAAGACATTGGGGAATACTTTTAGAGTAAAGTACAATAAGGTGTTACGACCCTGTAGTTAAATTACATGTGTGTTAAATTTAAATTCTTTCTAAATCTTTTTATTTCATTTTTATTTCATTTTTATATCATTAAATTTAATTATTATTGTGATGATGATTATGTTCGCAGGGTCTGATATTTTGTTAGAAACGTCGTGTTTATTTAGAACGTAAATGTGACTCGCGTAAGCACGATTTTTTCATGACCGTTTTGTCGATTCAAATAAACAGTCGGAAATAGCTATGTAAATGATTGGTTGTGACCACGGTCATTACTAATAATACTTGTTGACATTCTATACTACGTTGGCGATATTTCGAAATCTCCATGATTTCTTCATGCGTGTGCATGGGATGACGTATTAGTTTGCTTTAAAATACTCAGGTAGCTGCGAACTAGTCTAGAGTCATATTTTAACATCTTAGAGAGTCACATCGTAACATCTTATAGAGTTTCTAAATACTTTAAGAAGAAGGTATTCTTTTGTGCTGGAAAGGGTTGTTCGTTCGTACGTATGAATAATAACATGTGTTTTGTTATTGGCGATAGCTGTACTTCATCTACATTTTAAATAATAATTATTTTCCCTGGAGAACTACACAACTGGCTTTGGACAAAAACATTTGCTGAAATTAATTCTAAATTGGAACAGGACAATACAAATTGTGATTCAGAGTGAAAATTCCGGACATTTGTGTTTAACCTTCGTCTGACGTCATCATCCGCCATCTTGGAACGGAATTGAGATTCAGACTACATCAATTTAGAACTGTTTATTCACAGGACTTATGTGTTTTCACAATTTTAGAACAAAGTTTTGGATCCTCTTCGTGAATCGAAAGTCTTGTTTCATATTTGTACCTTTTCACCGTGTTTTCTAGGGAAATAAATTATTTTTGTTAAAATTTACAAAGCTTGTTGTAGTCACTCTTTTCTTTGTGTTACTTTAAACGAGCCGATACGTAACAAAGGTCATAAGCATGCTGATTGCATGAATAAAAAGCCAGATATATACTCACATTTAAATGATGCGTCACATCAAAATACACACACGCAAAAACTTCTCCTATAAACATTATAGTCTTAGTACAAATAAATAATAAAAAATAATAAAAACAAATTTTAAAAAAAACAAGTTACACAATTTATTATTATTATTATTATTATTATTATTATTATTATTATTATTATTATAATCAGTGACATATTGAAAGTCAACATTTTAGACTCGTAACTGCTTGCTAAACATATGCAGAATTGAAATGACCTTGAAGCCAATAACTGGCTGTATGAAATATGAGTGCTATCCATGTATGCAATACGAACGGCAGAATTAAGATTTACTATGGGTAGGATTGATAGCATTTCTTGCTACGGTACCAATATATGCAGTAAAACAGATGCAACATTTTATATTTCAGAACATGTCCTTGTGGAACTGAAGATTGACCATGACACAATGTGCAAATTAATTTTCTGATTGATTGAATGATAATTAGGATATATAGATATATGACTAGCATATATAGACACATAATCAGTCAATGAATGTCTCTGTTAAATGCTGATCCTTTGTGCCTAATTTACCAAGGATGGAACTTCTGGGACTGTCAAGCAATCACGGGACATCTACGGACATGATAATTTAGTTTTTACTTTTGTGAACTTTTATGACCTCAAAATGGTAGTCAGGTGGACAAAAGTTCACTGCATTTGCATGTTAGTTATTGCCACCTACAAGAGAAGCGTGAAATAAACATTTTCGAACCTTTTTGATTTTTACCTTTCATCAGCTCCCATGTATAAGAGTACTATATATTCTCAGTCGTCAATTTGTTTTGCTTCTTTCTGAGTACATATCCTGCCTGAACGAAAAGTTGTATTTGTTTGCTCAATAGCTTTTTGTCTTTGTTACATCACGCATCGTCAATTCCTAATTGATATTTAGTACATTTTAAAAACCGCTGGACCAATTTGCAACATCTGATATATTTGGAATTCTTCAATAAAACTGTTTGTCGCCATCATATGTATTACCAGATCCATTAATAATTAGCATATAATCCCATAATTTAAATCTCGCGAGAAACATTTTATTTAACTCATTCAAATGACGAAACAGTGAACTGGAAGGGTAGGGCTTCTGTCACATTTAATATTGACCACCTTTTTTGTGAAGTATTGTTTCTTTCTGTAATAAAGGTTTAGACCCGCTCACCTTGTGATAATTATTATTCCTGCAAGAAATAATCTTCACGCAATCACTTTTATAAAACTGCGCTTTGGAATCTCAATTAATAGCAAACAGTACTCCAATATGGTCGCTGTTACTAAAAATAGAACAGCACACAAACAACTTCTCAAATCCAAATATTTATAGAAAGTATAAGGTCATTCTGATTTGTTAAAATTTTGTCGATCTATGTCGAAAAATGGTTGATGGTACTAAATATAGCGCTCAGAGAAACACTAGATTTGTTTCAAATCTAGAAGCATAACGTGGATGTTGAAAGCTTTTAGATAGTTAAAACTTATGCTACATACATACATACATACATACATACATACATACATACATACATACATACATGCGTGCATGCATGCATGCATGCATACATGCATACACGTACGCACAAAGATACACATGGATACACACGTCCAAACATACATACACACATACGTGCATTTATTTGTGATGAAGAAAGACACAAATTGGCGCCATTTGTATACATTTTTCAATTCTCGATATTTTATTGAGTCATCCTAGATCAGTATAATTGCATTAATTATAAATAATTAGAGCAATAATCACAACGCTATTCAAAACACAAATACCAATCATTGGATTTATTATTTCAAAATTAATTGAAGTCCTGCATACTAATGGTGTACTTATATTCTTTGTATGATTAGCATCATGAGACAAATGGTGAAAGACGGCCAGTGGTATACTAAGTTAAATGATATTTAGTTCAGATATTTCCACAGACATATTTGTATGACTGCATGTACTTTAAGAGGTTTCATTTTGCTTCTTTTGTGTTTCAATATGTTACTTTATGTGTTTCAAGATCTTGTATCTTTTTCTGAATTTGATGAACTTGATATATTCTATGTTGAAGTGGAAATAACGTCAGTCAGTCAATCATACATTAACGGTCTTTCTTTTCGGACAGTAAAGGGAGCGATTAACTGTATATTTAGATCTCAGTTTCACAAAAGTTCAAATATACTTGTCGACTAAATTATCTATTGAAATTGTTTCCAAATAACTTTCAGCAATTTGTTCAAGATTCAATGACTTCCAATGCATTGTATCATGAAGATTTGCCATGAGAGCACCTGTAATATGTAAGGATATTAGAGCGTAGTGTGGTGTAAATCAGTGGAATATAAACACACTTGAATAAAGGACGATGTGTACAGTTTGTGGTTCTTCATGATACGTACTTACCTACTCAATTACATAATTACATACACGTATGAACGCACACATGCTATGGCCTTGATGAAATGTTTTTTAATGTTACACGTTCATTTAAGGTGCATGCCAGTAAACGTGATAAAGATGCAGTCAAGTTGCAGTTGCAGAGATATGAAACGTTTATTATAGCTCAGTAGGAATACATATCGTCCAAGCAAGACTTCAAGTATTATCGTTTCGATAGAAAAGCATGAAACATTTGCTCCACGATGCAATTAAACAAGCTGATCGCTGAAGTGATTTTTGGCCACGTGATATAGCTATTATACTAAGTAGGAGTCTCAAGGTTTTCATTCTAGCTGCCCTTCAACGCTTGCTTGCTCTATTCCTGTAATATCTGTTTCTGATTGGATTTATTAAAAACTGTACGTTGTTAGTCTGAGGATCTACTATTGTGTAAACTAATAATTTTGAGTATTTGAAGAGACGTCTCCATTTTGCATTATATTATATAACAAATTTCCAAGATACTTCCAACTAGATCAAGTTATTCAGTTAAGTTGGTATTCTGTTTTATGAAGGTGTTGTAGTAACCTAACAACCTTCGGTTCCATTTGTCAATAGCTGTTTGTTGTTCGTATATCTATTTTTTGGCTAGGAGATAAAACCACAAAGGGTACTTCTACATTTTCAGTACACCATGAACCTTTTGATGATGTTATTCAACGTTTGCTTCATCAATAAGTTATATGTTATCGTCAATGACTGAAGTTTGCGCTCAAACGCTGATTTATGAAAACAGCTTTGAAAACATACTGCCCGATAGTCCTTACAAATTTTAAGTGTTGCTGAAAGATCTAGTTAACAATACTGATATTTTATCTTACATATGCCTCAACACTGACTTAATGCAATCTCGTTGAAAGTAGAAATGAAAAAATGAATACATACATACATACATACATACATACATACATACATACATACATATATGCATGTCTGCATGCATGCATGCAGACATACGTACATACATTCATACATTCTCGCTACATGCATACATTCATCCGTAAAGTTGACATATATTACGAAGAATAAATGAAGAATAAATAATACAGGATAAATTTTCAGATATCAGAGCTGGTGTAAAGACAGAGGATAGCAGGATAAAAGATTGGGGTTTATCCCACTAGAGTTCTCCACATCAATGTACATGTCTAGCTACAATAACGTAGCCTCGACCTACAGCTGCATCGGTCAAAAAAAGGATGTCGGGGCACCAATATTAGAATTAGGACAGACCAGGGGTTCTTCTAAATCTCGTCTATATAAGGCGATCCATACCCTTCTTATTCTTCAATATTTATCTTGTCTGAAAATCTAAAAGCAAGACGTATCGCCTTTTAAAGTGTCACTTGGTATAAATAAATGCTTTGGAATGGACTGTTCACCTTTGTTACAGTAATACACGATTGCGATAAAGGATTATCGTTTTGGCAGCAATGACTTCACACACGTTTGGCGGTCCGGAGTTAAACGAAAACTGCCGATGGGAAAAGTACAGTATAAAGAACAAACCATTCAAAGTAATTATTCATTTCCTCAAGGCAGTCAAATGCAAGAATATTTAGTGTGAAATGTACCTCACTTTGAATGTCTTCTATTGTTCAGAATTTTATTTGAGCAGATTAGAATTTTGAGACAGAGCAGATTATATGTTTATTGTTATATTTCTATCATTAAAAATATTGCATTCAACTCATTTTGCTGATATTTCTTCCCATATTTTGCATGTATTGAGATGTAGTTATATGAGGTGCTATACAAATGAAACACGCCATATGGATAATTTCTACTTTTTAAGTCAGTATGGCTAAATCCACTCAAGCAACAGCAATACTGATCAAGTTGATAGAAGGATTAATAGTTAAACGTGATAACACAATTCTCAGCATTAAACAAATACATATTTCGCCTGTAGGCATTTTTGTCTTTAAAAGAATCAATATGGAACGAACATTTGCCTATATTTGAAGGATAAATAGTGAAAGAAAACAGTTTGTCGCCTTTATTAAATATGTTTTAGACATTGTTTTTAATTGCATTTTCCACACAAATGTAGTTTTCGTGTTGACATCTGACATGTTCGGTACCTTTTGCTAATGAACATGCCTGTACTGCATTCAGAATGAGTGAATAGCTTCCTGAGCATGAACCTCAATGTGCTTTAAAATACTGATTATCAGCTAAGCTACTTAGAGATTTTCAAGTTCACCTCAGTGTACTTCAAAATATGTATTACAGGTAAAGGTGATATACATGTCCTGATATCTGTGGTGTTAGTGAACAGTTGCATAAAGTACACAGAGGCCACGCGCAGGATGATACCAAAAGGATACGTCTTGGGAATGCGTACACTACGAGAGGAGACAAAAATCGTGTCAGATAAGCACAAATTAAGTCAATGAATGTATATAAACTCCTAAAGAAATTATACGGAATTATATTGTAGTTGTCTCCTACCTTGCACCAAAAATGCCTGTCAAATGTGACGCAGCCATGTTCCTCTTTTGTATTTATCTTTGAAACGTTAACCTCTACATGTAACTTTTCCTGACTATGAAACGCTGTGCTTCTGAATTACAGATAATTAATAACGCATAACTATCTATGAAATATTTACCCTGATCCTACTCTATTACGTTAGATACTGTTACCTGTCTAGGCTCGTACAAAGTAACAAAGAAAAGAGTGAAGCCAACAAGCTTTGTAAATTTTAGCAGAATAATTTATTTCCCTAGAAAACAAGGTACAAATATGAAAAAGGACTTACGGTTTGTGAATATAATCCACAAATTAATCCTAGAATTTAAAAATAGAAGTCCTATCACTAAAAAGTTCTAAATGAATCAAAGTTCGAATCCCGATGAAGTTTCAAGATGGAAGACGATGACGTCCTCTATAATCTTTTTTGTGTTGTTGTGTCAACAGTTCCTTGTTGAACCACCAGTTCCGGCTTTAGAATTCCGAATAATTTTCAGTAAATGTCTTTGTCCAAGAATTTTGATGAGCACTACATGAAGTCTCCAGGGAAAATATTTTTAAAAAAAAATAAAAACTAAATTCAAATTGGCACCAACAAAATAAATACCTTTGAGCCCCAAAGTATGAATTACGACTGAATTAAATTACTATAACACATTACTTTAACTCCAACTACAACGCAGAATGGACCACGTGATAGGGTCATGTGATCACCCTCTTTCGAGAAACGTAGTAACATCATATGTCAATTATTATGTCCGCCATGGACGAATTCTATTCTACTGAACTAATCTTACTTTATGATTCAAAAATAAAAAAGTTGTTTACAACAGAGCTAAACTGGCCCTGAAATCTAGGTCAACAAAAGATACAATGTTTCTACGAACTGCGTATTTATCAGGCTAAAAAGAACTGAATTAATTTTACAGGGAAACTGTCAAATCCAGTGAATAAAGTTATCATTACAATAACATGTAATGAAATAAAATAAAATAAAAACGAAATTTAAAACTAACACACAAGTAATTAAATTACATATACGTAGCAGTACATAATATGAGCTTATAACTGCGAAGTGGATTTTCTGAGCATGAATATGCAACATTGGAAATCGATGTTGTTTTTGTTGGTTTTGTGCACGTATCACGATTTTCAACTCATGATATAACATACATGGAGGCTAGTATAACTGGTTAAGGAAGAACCCTGAAGAAAACCAGGGAGGTGCCACTGACCCACAGGAAGTTACTGACAAGATTTCTCACATACCCACATAAGCCAAACCCGAGACTCGAACCCATGCGGACAAAAGTGATATGCTAGTGATCGGTGACGGAGAGTGCTTTAGACCATTCGTCTATCTTGAGCCCACTGGAAATGCTTACATGTAGATAGCGCAGGAACCAATTAACGTCTTTTCGCATCTCCCGTAATCTGGAATGTTATACGTTAATGCTGATCAATGTTAGCTAACCACACTCACCGTGACATGTGGTAAAATATGACATCGGACATACTGTAGAATAGTTCTTTCATTTCGTGATTTAAAGAAATTCTTTACAATATGTATCAACCGAAAAAAGATTGAAATGTTACATTCTTTCTTATAAGATTCTATCAGTCCTCATGCTGGTATATACTACCGATGATGGATAAAAAGAAACAGTAACTTGAAAAACTATATAAGAGTCATTTGTCTGACAGACTGGATGATGGCTGGGATATTCTGTGTTATTTAATTAATATAATAAGTAACATCAGCTAAATGTCCAACTACAGATAATAAAATAAGAAAGCCAATGGATTGGATTTCTTTTTCATATTGTAGTATGATGTCTTTTGTAGCTCAAGTTTCCCATAATTGATAGAACTTGTACTATGTCTTGGAACGCTATTTTCTTCATGGAGAACTGCGCAACCGATGATGTGTAGCAGTTTAATACGTTAGACTCGAATGGAGCATGCGCTGAATATGTTGCGGAGGACAAGAAATTTGCATAGATGATCACTCGTTACCATGTCGTTTCCAAGATGCATTGGCCGTGGTTTTGGAAATTTTATATCGGATCACTAAGTCGGTATTTACTATTACGTTAATGACTTAGAATATGGAAGAGCAGACATAGTATTTGTAGTAGTCTAAGTTTGAGGTTGAAAAAGAATTTGTTCGTGGCTTAGTTATACCCAACTTACTTTATTCTGACACATCATGTGACTCAATTTATAGTATAATAGTAGTAGTAGTAGTAGTAGTAATATGCCAGTGTTTGGAGAATATACTATATTTGCCTATATACCTATTTAAGTGTGTGTGTGTGTGATTTGGATTTTTGACGTAGCTTTAAAGTTTCTTCACTCATATCGCTACGATGTCTGCAGTGTGGCAGTTTATAGTGATGTCTAGCACTGGGGCATCATTCTGCAGACATGTAGCATGATGTCCCACCCAGTCACATTATCCTGATACAAGGCCAACCAGCCCTAACACTAACCTCTTAATGCGGAGCGATTAGTGAGGAAGCTGTTAGTACCATTTTTAAAAATCTTTGCTATGACTCGGCCGGGGTTCAAATCCGCGAACTCCAGCATCCGAAACGGACGCTCTAACCACTAGGTCACCGGCGCCATCACTTATTTAAGAACAGTTCTCATATACACCACGTGCACCGAACAAGAGGACTTCCTCTTTAATAACAGCAGACTAAATATGATGTGGGTAAGGATTTTGATATCTTAATCAGTTAAAATATTGAACTTGCTATATAAACTACTCCGGTATTAGTGTAGTGTATTATATTGTTAACAATGCAAGTTTACATCACTGACAATACGTTTGGGATCTTTCCGACCTCAAGACCAATGACATTTGTTCATTGTTCGCTCCACTGTTTTGGTGCAAAGTTACTGTTCGAACAAAGAAACTTCCAGAAATAGGAACTCATATTTAGATAAGAGCACTATAATTAAATTTTCTGTACAATTTGGAACAATATCTTATCATCTAAACTTACATTTTCATCTAAAACCATCTGGTACACCTTTCGTTTTGAGCATTAAAACTAGGCGCTCACTCTGTGTTCATCAAATTCATATAACGTGTGATATATTTTTGAATTTTTCAGTAAATCTGATGCCAGTATAAGTATTCCTGGATCCTTCTTTAAATAGCATATGGCCCCATAGGGTCAAGGCTGGAAGAAACATTTTCTTTAAAATTTAACCCTAGGCAAAGAAAGAAGATGTGAGGTAAAACCTTTGGGGTGGGATTACGTTTAATATTTTGCCTTGTTTTTTTTGTGAAGCCTTTTTTTCTTTTCGTAATAAGGGTATACTTATCGCCCAAATGATTTTATGAAACTGTACCGGCAAACCTCACGTTATGCCGAATAGTTCACCGATATGGTTACCGTGACACAAAAACCCTGATAAAAGCATTCAAACAAATCTTAAAACCAGATATTTATAGAAAACACAAAGTCTTGCTGATTTGTTGAAATCATGTCTGTTCTTGGTAAAAAAAAATTGAGAAAATTACTAATAACTGAACATCATAAATACTTTTTAGTGCTCAGACAGAACTATACAGATTTCGACCAAATTTAATACACATAACGCGGGTATTACAGTTTTCAGTTGAATAAAATAATATTGTGGGATCAAATATGGTCTTTGACACTAAAAATATATAATCTTTAAAGACATTCGAAAGCCAATGTTTAAGTCGAATACAATTCAGTCATATAAACATACAGATACATACAAACATGCACACACGCACACAAATACATTGTTATATGCATATTCAAGTAAATATGTTTCAGAGGTGCATAATATGCGTATTGATTACCAGAGATATCATTATAAAATACCTGAAAGAGTTACTTTCTTCCATCTTGTTGCTTTCCTTTTTCTATGCTTCTTTTGCACACTGCATACCCTACCTCGTCTTGGTAGCTGCCTATCTATTACCCATAGTATCCTGGTTATGAGTTTTATTTAGAGACTGGTGTGTACATCCAAATGTATGTTAGCTGTGTTCTAATGAAGGTAAGCTTTCATTTAAGCTGCAACAAGTGCTGTCCTTTGTTTATGAGCCACACACAGAACACACACGCGCACGCATAAAACCATCTAAACTTAAACCATGAAGTGGAACCACAGCTTTAGTCCTAACTGTTTTAGTTGTAAAAGTGCAGTTAAGCGTGTCTGAAACATTGCAAGTAGCTGTTTAATTTACAGCTAAACATATGAAAACTAGGTCCATTCTATTATCTTGAAACAGACCCATCCTCGATTTGCATCTTCAAATCTTGAGAACTAGGGTTATTGTATATTGCATGGACTCTTGAGTCCATTTTATAATGTATAAAAGCTGTGAGAAACAACTAAAAAGTTTAAGCCTAACTGTGCAACATTTAACAACGTTTGAAATATATGGTCTTATAGACTGCTGAATAATAATGGCATTGATTTACAGCTAGAGGTAGCTATGTTTGAGTTCAGGGATTTGCAAAACTGGAATTTTACGGATAATCTTTAGTGTACTATGCAGCATCCCCATCCCACAAATAAAGAAGATAAAAACACAAGAAAGAAAATATTTGTTCTCTTGAAAATGTATGTTATTGTGCATTTGATCTTTTCGGCAAATCTGCAATGTAAGGTAAAGTTACCATTCAGTCAGAACAGCAACAATACCACGAAGAACAAAGCAGATGTATGTACCCTGGGTATTCAAACTGTTCGTAAAGAACTGTCAAATAGAGGCTATACAGTGATATTGTTAGTTTGTTCTCTTTCTTTCTTTCCTCAGTCTCCCTCTCAATCTTTTTATCTCTCTCTCGCTCTCTCCCCCTCTCTATTTTTGTGTCTCTTTCGGGCTTCCTGCTTGTCATCCCTACCGTCAATCTATTTTAGAGACTACTTCCGATTTTGTTAAAAATCCTTTTACAAATGATAAGTTTAAACTAAGTTTATATGTTACTTATGAGTTAAATCACTTCTTGAAATGTTTAATGAACATAAAATATTACAAAGTCTAAATGGCAAAGACAACCAGACAGACTGACAGGCTGATGGGCATACTGGCATACTGGCAGGACGAAAGGTATCAGTTTGTTACAATAATAGTAAATATTACAGTGTGCTGGTATCTGTGAAGATTTATATCAACACATCCATGTGTCTGTGAAACACAACGAAATTAAAAACAGTAAACCAATACCTTGAGAATTGTATTTCTAGTGTTGTTTTCATTGTTCACCTGACGCAAAATCATATATGTTTAGACTCACAGCACATCTAGAACAGCATCATAGCTGTTGACGAACAATAGGTTGATCATCTATCATATAAGCTGATCAATTCCTTCATTTATTGATACATACTTTTATTAAATGCTTTCACTAGATCCAATCCCATTCAGTTTAATCCTGTTACACATATTATCCATATTCGTTGACATTCGAGATCATTTGTCATCATTGGTTGAAAGTGATGTTCTTGATCTTTTTCATTTAAGGACAATACCATTTTGTTGTATCGTATATTGTAGTTTGTGTGCTTGAGTAAAGCGTCAATTCATCATCCATTAGCACTATAAAGTACTTTCTCAGTCACGTTGCTGTGTTAAGCGTTTTCAGTCAGGTTACTATATTAATTTTTGTCACTCGATCCAATCCATCTATTTTCATTCTTTAACTCACTTTACCTTCATACACAAGGACTGCGGTGTCCTTGAAAATATGTAATAACCACTAAGATTAGCAGGTTATCGAATAGCATGTATCTTATAAAGCAGAGGTTAAATTTTGCCACTGTTTCCAGTTTTAAGAATAAACATAGTTCTAGACCTACTCAACAGCATTGGATTATTTGATTCTAGATAGCATATATTCCTCACAGTTATTATCGGTAAAATCACTGTATGCTTTTATATTAAATATATCATTAGGGAAACTTAATTTTCTGAAATAAGTAGGATTTACACAACGAGATCGTAACAATGGGCACTAATTGTCTTTCAATATCCAAGTCTCTTATGATTTAAAAGACAATGAGTGTTTTTATGGCAAATAGTTTGGTCAGTAATGCAACACATGTCGAAAAAGCTATTCAAATGTATATCTAATAATTAAAAGATATGGAACATTTCAGTACTGCAGTCAGAGCTACATTGTATACATGCCACCAATAAACAAGAGAATCTCAATCCTAGAGCGTTTGCACATTAGACCATATGAACAACGCAGCCTCATTTCAATTCGACAAATAAAGCAGAAAGGACTTGAAAGATTATGCGTACCATGCTTTACGATAGAAGAATTAAAAATTAAAATCAAAACTTGTATGGAGATGTAAAACGGTATTTGTAATACATGAAATAGAAATCTAACATTGTAGTACAATATAGTTTCATGCCTGAGTGTATCAAACATTTCAATAAGAAACCATTCAAGACAAAATAGTTAAATCGCATTTGAAATACAAAGCTTCATATAAACTGGTGAAATCTGCATGTGCACACCATAATTTAAACACAAACAAATTTGTACCATTCACGGAAGCATTATGTAACGTCGGTTCCGTTTTATTTTCTCCCACCACTTTCACTTGATTTATGAAGGCATAACATCATTACAACCTTAATGACTGCGGCCATATCTTCCCAGCGAGGGAGCGTCCTCCATAATTTAATAGAACTTAACCATTCATGTTTAAATCATGTCTCATCCTAAATTTAAAGTAACGAATTTTCCACCATTTATTTACAATATACTTTTAAGATATTAGTTCATAAATTTTAAATAATTTTAAATTTGAAGACCTCGTTATGGGTTTTATTATTATTTGAAACCATGAGGAATTGTTGCTACAACATTTTAAGATAAAGAAATGAAATAATAGATTGTTATTCTGCGATATTTCAAATTGACACATATTTAGACTGTTGCTGCGATGTCAACAAACAAACGTTGATATAAAATTGTTGTTAACTTAGAATTCTACGTGCAGTGGAATATAAAAAAGTGCAAAGCTTTTGCATTTGAATAATACCGCCGCCAAAGTAACTACACCTTGTTATTATAAATGAGAAAATACCTTCGTACACATGAACCTCAGTGTACTTCAAGGTATTGATTGTCAACTAACCTACATAGATATTTTAAAGTTCTCCTTGAACTTCAACCGATGCATTACAGGTAAGGGGTAATACAAAAGGCGGGACTATTTTTTTGGTGAACAATGTTATGAAGTACACCGTGGGCGATGCGTAGGAAGATACCAGGATATAGAATGACAGTCCGTGTGTATATAAGGACATGCTTTTCAAGCAATTTACAGCAGATCCCTCCTCTCAAAGGATAGACGACTTCTTACTGCAGATAGTAAGGTAAGACCATATCTTTATTGTCTGCATTTATAGATCAAAAGTAATTCAGCATGAAAGTAGTCCAAACTAGTTTGTATAACCATCGTTATAGAAAAGGAATATATAAACTAGTTTTTATTACCATGGTTATAGAAAGGGAATATCTATCTATCTAACTATATATATATATATGCATGCAAATGCATCGAAAAGAGACGCCACTATGTGCCCATCTTGTATTTATCCCTCAAACAGAGAAAAAATGCCAGTTTCTATATGCAGCTTTTTCTGACTATGAACAGGTTTGCTTCTGTGTTATAGATATTGGATAATAACCTATTTTCCATGATCCTTCCCTATTAAGTTATGTGCGTAATGATAAGCTATTATGTTGAAGTGGATTTTATGAGAATGAAGATGCTACATTCTAAATGGATGTTGTCATTGTTGTTGTTCTTGTTGTGGGCTTATAGCGATTTTCAACTCATGATATGCTGCACATGACAGCCAGTATAAATGGTGGATTAAGCACCACTGACCCACGGAAGCTATTGGTAATCTTTCTCACTTATCCATATTAACATAAGACAAGACTGACACTCGACCCCACACGGAGAGATGTAAGATGGCAGTGATATGATAATGTGAGCGCTTTAGACCTTTCGAGCACAGTGTGCACATTGGGAATAGTTACATTTAGTACAGTAACAATTTAGCGTCATTACTCATCTCCGGTAATCGAGAAATGTTATAAGTTAATTCTGTACATATTTAGCAAAGCAAGCTAACCGTGATATGAGGTAAAATACGCCTACAGACATATTAAAAACAACATCCTCGCTATATGTATCAATTGAAAAAAGAAAAGTGTGTGTGTGTGTGTGTGTGTGTGAGAGAGAGAGAGAGAGAGAGAGAGAGAGAGAGAGAGAGAGAGAGAGAGAGAGTCCGAATTAGAAGATCTTATACTGTGACGAATAGGGGGCACAAAATGTTTCTTGTTTCACAAGAAACGATCACATGAACCTAATGGTTTATGTAAGAATCAATGTGTATTTCTTTATTATATTTTAAAATGATGTCTTTTGTAGCTCAAGGTCCTCGTACTCTTGTACAACTTACACTCGTTCGAGAAACTCTGTTTCCTTCATGGAGAACTATGCATGCAATCGCGTGAGACAGTTTAATGCAACAGAATCAAGTGGTGGATGCTCTGGGTATTTTTCTGAGGAGAAGCACGTTGCGGAGAAGATAATTCGTCATTACCACGTTCAGGCCTCGATGCCTTGGCCCTGGCTTGGAAATTAAATATCTAATCCGTAAGTCTGTATTTATCATTACATCAGTAACAGATTTCGGAAGGGTAGTAATTGTATTTGTAGTAGTAAAAGTTTGGGTTCGAAAACGAATTTTATTCGTGTCTCAAATGTACCCAAATCTTTATACTGTCACGTCATGTGACCCAAATTACAGAAATGCAGCAGTAGTAGTAGTAGTAGTAGTACTAGTAGCAGTAGGATGCCAACGTCTGAATAATCTACTCTATTTGGCCATATCCCTATTTATTTGGATTTCTCATATACAATACTTGCATTTGAGATTTGGGTATGGATTTATATATTTTAATTAATGAACATATTGAATATTGTTTTAACGGTCTCTTTGATTTATCTATGACATACATTCAGGGTTCGAAATTTATATAAAAAGTTTTTAGTCGCCATATAAGATATTCGAGTAACAGTACATTGCACAACGCAACCTCATAAGCATCTCCGGCAATTGTTGAACTGCAAGAGTCCCAGTGGGGGGGGGGGGCGCAACAATTCCTCAGAAAATTTATTTATTGGGCGGGGCTCCAGAGTTAACTTTTGTTGTGTGGAGACGCATTATTTCCTGCCACGCCACAGATATATCATATATTTTATCGTGATTAAAACATATGGAATATTTTATTTTTCAGACCATATGAGAAAACAAGGGTCGTTATTGCACTGTTTCGTGCTTTAATGTACCATTGATGGAACTTGAGACAATCAAGCAGTCCAGAAACAGTTACAGATACCAATATTCAGCTTTCATAAATGTGATCATTTGTGACATCACCATAAGCGGGCTGGCGAATATTCACTGTATATTCTTGTTAATTATAACACACTTATGTTTAATTGATGTTTCAAAGACGCTTGTGGATTGGAAACAATATCGTTTGCCTTGTTATGTACATTGATTCATTTTATCCATATCTGTCTGGCATTACACGCTATTGTAAATGCTCGCTACATAAATGAGAAAATATTATTCCAGAATATGTTTGGTCAGGTAAAGAAACACACATTCTCAGTAGTCATTCTTATTTTTATCTTTGAAAGTATGTATCCTACTGTAAATCAAATAGTTGTTTGTACGCTCAAGTAACCTCAAGGCAGAGCGAGCTTACATTGGTTCTTTGTCCGTAAATCGTGAGTTCGTAATTGATATTTCGAATTTGTCAGCGAAAAGGCTTTATCAATTTTCACGTGCGTTTATTTTGAGCATTCTGCCATCAAGACCTATTACATATTTGTCATGTTTAGCTCCACTGTTTATGTACACATGTCCTGTTCGAATAAACAAACGTTTATATACAAGAACTAGTATGTAGATCTGAGTACTTTAATCCGTATGCGAATCCTTTCTATATACGAAATATAAAGGATATCTGATCAACTAAACTTAGAGAGTCATCTAAAATAGTCTGGTACACATTTGATTTTGTGTCGTAAAACTAGTCGGTCCCTATAGCCGCATGGAACCCCTACAACGTCAGATATAGTTTGAATTCGCCAATAAAACTGTTTGACGCCAACATAAACATTAAAGGATCCTTCTTTAAATAGTATATGATCTCATAGGTCAAAGTCGGAACTAATATTTTATTCAAAATTGAATCCTAGGTAAATAACGAAACTGTGAAGTGAAAACTTCCGGGTTCTGTTAGATTTAATATTTGGAGTTACTTCTTCTTTATGTGAGGTCTTGTTTATTTAATAATAAAATTATAATATTCACCCAGTTGATTTTTTAAAATCGTACATTCAAACCTCTTGTTATGGCGATCAGTTAACCGATATGGCTACCGTTACTAAAGATAGAAGAAGCAATCAAACAACATCTCAACACCGATTATTTTTAGAAATATAAGGTATTTCTGATTTGTTCAGGCCATGTCGATTCGTCGCCAGAACTGGCGGCAGTTAATCAAACTAGAATATCATTAATACGTTTATTGCTCAGAAAGCACAAAACATATTTGCACCAAATTTAACAAACATAACCTGGGTATAGATTTTTTTTTCTTCAGTTAATTAAAAATTACGCTAATGTGCAATAAAATATGGCTACTGTCACTAACTATAGAAAATCTTTAAGTAATTCGACAAACTACTGTTTAAGAGGAGATAAAGGCATTCAGTCGGCCAGTCACGCAGACATAAAAAGATACTTACATAGGTACATACGTTCTTAAATACACGCACTAAGGTAATGATATACATGGATATATGCTTATAAAGATACATGTACACATACTGGCAGTCATGTGTCATTTAATACGAAAGGAACATATTGTTGTCATTTGAATAAATTTTCCATTTGTGTTTCTTAAGTGTGTCAAGATAGTTTCGTTTAATAGCCTAGACGTATCAGTCTCACTCAAGAGGAATACTTATAGCAATAATCTCAAACATATTCCTATCCAACACTACCAATCATTGTTTTACTATTTCAAGTTACTGTCAATCAGGTAAGAATAGATGCAAGATGTACGGACATTCGTTTTATGATTAAGAGCATCAAGCAAATGTTCAAAGAAGGCCAGTATCATATTAAGCTAAATATATTTAATTATGCTATTTCTTTTGACACATCAATATGACAGTATGTATTTTTAAGAAGTTTCATTTTGTAAATGCCTTAGTTTACGTAGTATTTCGCTTCTGTTGTTTTTCACTTTGATTCTTTGTTTTTCAAGATCTTGAACTACTGTGAAATTGATTATCATGCTTTAATCTCTGTTGAAGAAGAAATAAAGTCAGGCAGTCAATCATCGAATAACGATGTTTCTGTTATGTTATTTAAGGGTGTCATTGAATGTATACATTGCAGTCAAACGTCACAAAAAATCAAATATACTGGGGAATATCACATTTATTGCAATTTATTCCCAAATGAGTCTCAGCAGTTTGGTTACGAATCAATGTTTTCAATTCCACGGCACCATGCAGCTTGGGCACCTGTACTACCTGGGGATATAACAGAGTAGATTGGTGTAAATCAGTGAAATATCCGCATATCGAATGATTGGATGATGGCGTTTACATTAGTGTTTCTTTATTATACGTACTTATGTAGTAAATTACATACATTCATGCACGCACACATACAGTTCTCTGAATGTAATTGGCATGAACGTTAACCGTAGTTTGTTGGTTTAAACGTGTAAAGATATCACACTACAGACGACAATATGATAATGAAGTTCTGCTTGCAACTATATCAATATCAATACTTACACTTGTCAGACGACTCGTCAAAAAAATGAAACTTAATATAATTTATTCTTGTCAACATCAGGCAGGTTGGGTTCTACACAATGTCCTTTAATTTGTCAAGCTTCCAAACCTGATACAATCCTTTGCACTCTGACTTTTAGCCTGAACATAACTATCTAGATATCCAGCTTAGAGTCAGAATTGTGCCTTTAAAGCAAGGGCACTTACTCTTCATTTACAAACTCTAAAACGTTAGTTTATCATGTTTTTAACATGAAATGTCTTTGATATCTGGACTGCTTTCAAGATGTCTAGCGCGGCGGATTAGCTAAGAGCTTGCTTAATAAGCCTACTGTATGACTAGCCACTGAATGGCCCTGTCTTGCAAAGATAAACAGTTTAAAAAGTGGTAGCACGCCATGAGCAATGTATGCAATTTTGCTTCTTGCACAGAAAAGCTCGCCAACCAAGACATGTTGTGAATGGCTTAGATAATCTAAAATACACAAAACAGCGAATGTCGGACATGCATGCCGACCTATTGACTTGACAGTATGGATTAAATATTGATTTGCTAAGGACAAATAATGCTTATGGTTAAGTCTAATTGATAAGCACGCTCTATAAATAAGAAGTGGATGTTTGGTAGCAATAGTTAGTCTTTTGCGCTTAAAACATATTCCATGTAAAACACCGTCATTACTGAACGCGATACTTATACTCGGACATTAAGGTTTCGTAAACACCGGCTCTTTTATTTTTGACAGATCTGAAAGAAATTTACTGACCAGTAAAGCAAACGTGCTCTATGGAACACTATGTATACATGTCAGTAGTGAAGTGGGATGCTGTACGGACAATGGGAATTAGCATTACAAGACCCCCTGGGAACGTTTACGGACAAGATTTACACTGGGACTGTATACGGACAAGATTTATAGGGACAAAAGATTGGGACTGTATACGGACAAGGGAAAGTTGAACATAGGTTGGGTTTGTATAGGGACAATAGGAACAGAACAGGTTGGGTGACGTCATGGACACTGGCAACAATGTTGCAAGGGGCTGACCTCAATCGAGCCAAACAGGGACAGCGGGGAAAAAAACTATAACTATTGGCGGAGCGGGACATAGAACTTGATAGACATAACACAAACACAGACACCAAACAAATACACACAAATATGGCAAAGAGAGTAAATCTGTTCGAGGCATATGAGTGGCCCTGAAAAGGGAATTTGAGTTTCTTCTTTTTTCTCTCCTCCCTTCTTTTTCTCCACCAAAACCTTATCTTACCTATCACATTCTTCTTTTTCTTCTCTTTATTATCTTCCTAATCCTCCTTCTCCACTATCTCCTCTTTCTTCCTCTTCTCGCTCTCCTCTTCTTTTTCCATTTTCTATTTCCATGATCTCATTTGTTCTTCCTCCTTTATATCTTCCTTTCCTTCTTTCTCTTCTTTAAGTAGCTTCCTTAGTCTTTCCTTTGTCTTCTTTACATTGTTTATCTCCATTTTGAGGCGGTGGAGACTATATTCACCATACTCCATTCTCATTAAGAATTCCTCTACCATGCCCAGGTCATCCACCGCCTCTTCAATCTCATCATCTTATATAAATACTTGTTTGCCATGGCTGATTATTCAATGTTGAATAGCGCGAAGGACGAACGCTATCCTTTATATACTTCAAACCCGGACGTGAAGGAAAACATCCCTTACAATAATTTTACATATTATCTACTATCAACACAGAAGGGAAGGAAATAACCTGAATATCTACTATCAGCGCAGAAGTGAAGAAAATAACCCCAGTATTTGCTATCAACACAGAAGGGAAGAAAATAACTCCAATATCTACTATCAACACAGAAGGAAAGAAAACACCCATTATATACTATCCACATAGTGTAGGGACCAGGTCTTTTTGTCAAGATATAAAGCAAACACATACACACAAACATTCGCGTGCGCACCAACACACATACAAACACACATACACACAAAAGTACGCTCGCATACCAACACATAAACATACAAACACAATCACACAAACGTACGCGCACACACACACGCACACATCAGTAAAGGAGTTAGTGTTTATAGTCACACTACTCCACATTCACACAAATTGGCAACGTGAATAGATTCTTCTCTAGAGATTTGGTTAGCCCTGAGAAGGGCTGTTTTTCTAAACTCCAGATGCACTTCTTAATGCTGGCACCTCCCAAGTCTAGGCCCACACACTGAACGTCTGCACCAGTCCTGCTCCCAATTTATGCGCATGGTTGGGAGCGCAGAGGCGGGTTGAGTGGCTTCATCACCCCAGTCTTCGCTTTGCGGGATAGTGAAAACTTCCCTCTGTCTTCTTCTATTCCAAACAAGGGGAATAAGGAGGTATCTGCGGCTCTCGCTGTCTTTCTATCTCCTCCTCCCAGTTTTCTGTCCGGGGCACAGAGGCGTTTGGTACTGGAACTGGTAGTAGTGGTTGTAGTTGTTGTTGACGTTGCTGTGGTGGTGCTGCTAGTGGCTGTGGAGGCGTCCTTACCTCAGGCTTGACCTCACACAGAGGCCTAAGTATGAGGCAGGATCATTCTTTTCATTTCCTTCTCCTCTTCCTTCTTCTTCTCTCCTCCTCCTCTTTTATTCTGGCTTCCTTCTGGATCGAATCCATGGCCAGCTCGTCAAGTGGGCGC
This sequence comes from Megalonaias nervosa, assembly GCA_016617855.1. Taxonomy (NCBI): domain Eukaryota; kingdom Metazoa; phylum Mollusca; class Bivalvia; order Unionida; family Unionidae; genus Megalonaias; species Megalonaias nervosa. The sequence continues at coordinate 103,697 of JAECUM010010249.1, forward strand.
CTGGCATACTCAGGTGCATCTGAAGCTCCAACAATTTAGAACTTCTGCTAATCTTCTTTAAGTTGACGAGTGAATACTGGGTAGCCAGACTGACGAACGCTTCGATTTATATGTCTGAAGCGTGGACGTGAAGGAAAACATTCCCTTACACACAAACTTACAATACCACTGCACTCTCATTAACATGGAACACGCGGACCTAAAAGGAACACTTACTCACCTTTTTACTTACAAACACGTCCACACTATCTGACAAGATAGGAAAACGAAGTGCTTATAGAAACACTTCTATTTTTGACATAAAAAAAGAAACTAAGTGCTTATAGACACACTAATATTATTTTAACGTACACACAAACACACAAAATTATATGATTGGCAATTTGAGTAGTATCTATTTTCTAGATAGTTGGGGTAGCCCTGAAAAGGGCTGTTTTGTTGAAGGGGATCATGGCAATCTTTTATCGTCTAAGATTGCGTCCCCGTTGGGCTGCAGGTTTCCCTACGGGATAGGGTCTGCTTCTTCGGAAAGAGAAGGAGAACTGTTTCGTGTCCACTCGGCAGTCTATTAAGCCTCTGTCTGGCTCATGCTGCTGTTACTGCTGCTGTTCTCTCTGCTGTTTCTGAAGTCTGTGCTTCTCCGTCCACTCTTCTTGCAACATTTTGATTTCCTCTCTGAAGACCTTTTCTAGTAGGTCTTGGGCTACTTTCAGCATCCTGACATTCTCTATCGAATCAAGCTTAGGTATCAGATTTTGCTGACACAATGTAAATTCACGTAATCTTCGTTCAGCTTGGCTAGTCTTGAGCACATCTTCAGAGGTGGATGAGTCAACAAGGGATGGTCATTCTGGAGACCGCCCCGCTTTATATGGTTCAAGCGCGGACGCGATAGAAAAGATCCCTACGGTTTTGTTGGGTCGGAACTCTATATAACTGATCTTTATGGTGAGGGATAGAAAGAAGTCAAAGAGCATGTATTCACAGTGTTTTTTTAAAACAAACCACCAAGACTTTTTTCAAAAGAGAACATTTTTTATTCAACCAACCAACAACTAGAAATTTTTTTTTCAAACAAACAAACGAACAAAGTATTTTTGACAAGGTTGACAACGTTGTGAAATCATGTTAGACTTCCACACATGGATCTAATTGCGCCATTGATGTACACTACGTTTTCTAGCTAAAGACAAATGATATCCACAATGGTCTCAAAACCATCGATCTTCTTTGTCATCGTTTCTAGAAGATTTACGATCAAAATAAGTCGCTAAATCTTCTAAGGAATATCCATGACTGCGTTGATGAAGAAAATACACACAATATTGTCCACACACCATGGAATCTGTGCCTTATAATTTCACATTATTGAATCGTGTCGTCTGGGCATTTCTTCTCATGAAGTCAATGTTGTCGTCTTTCAAAGGGGGGTAATCCATACGAATCAAAATATTCCACGCTACCCTCTTTAGGGAAGTAGACAGCTACCCAGTGGGTTCCTGGGAAATGACTGTCATCCGTGTTGGTGACATAAGCTTGATGGTCTTGAGGTTTGCGATGAGGCAGTTCTTCTTTAGCACACACGACAGGATTCCAAGAAGCAGTGTACAGACTGTTTTTCAAATGGTAATAAAGTTCCCAGCTATCAATTTTTTGTTTTTGCTGTTTTTTTCTTGTTTTACACAGGGAAAGATAAGTCATCAATTCAATCCTGAATTTTCATTCGGAAATCTCTGACAAGTAACCGTTTCTTTGCTTCGTCTCCGCACTCTGAGCCAAGAGAGCTTCGATGTGATGGATCTCTACATTAATCAATGGAGGAGAGGAATGATCACGTAAGTCTTTATACCACTGATGCAACACTGCTTCTTCTGAGATGAGACCACAAGCGTCCTCCAGATACTAGTCCAATTTTTCTTCTTGACTCATCATTAGACATTTATCGTGTTGAATTTGACTGGGATGACCGTTTTGACAGCCATAGCAATCTATCTTGGTCAATTCCGTAATTTTGCCTGCCAAGTGTTTGGGACAACATGAGACTAAATATTGTTCTTGTTCTGGCTATATGGACCTCATCACTATATCCTCTTTGTCTTCCACGGCTTCCACGATATCCTCCCATTCCATTTCCAAGGAGTGTCCACCATTCAAAGAGGGATAAGAGTCTTCCATACTTTCTAATAATCTAGAATGACTTCTCTCAAACTGTTGATTTCTATCGTATTGTCGAATTCGGCATACAAGATGACGTTCACCGTCTCGGTTAGAGGTGTAGCAAACGGAAGTTCCAGAAGCAGTTGACCAGATTTTATAGAGTGGAAATGTCCCTCGTCGCATCCTTGGTCTGAAGTGAAATCAAAGACCCACAAATCGTAGCCTAATGCCGTGGCTGGTGTTGGTCCCTAACTGTCCGGTGGCTTCGTACAGGGACAAATACGACGTCAAGTAATTCTTCTTCTTGTCACTGAAGTCAGGTTCAAAGGGTCTGGTACACAAGGTTTTGCCATCTCGATTTACTTCAATCTTGGACACGTTGTTTAGCCTAAACTCGAAAGGATTGATAGTGCTGGTACCGTTGATGGCAGTGGTCACTGTGGTAGCTGAATCTGTTCTGAAAGGCATGATGGTCACTTCTTTTTATAGTCAATGACCTGTGAAGAGCCAATCCAAGACTGCAAACTGGGAGGATATCCTTTCCAAAGTACTTTGAAGTCTTTGACACGTCGTTTTCCCACTTTAAGGAGTTCTTCGTTCGATGTCATACACTTCGTCTTCATTTTTGGTCACGCCTTGTAACTCGGGCAAGTAAAATGTTCCTTTCAACACTTACCCGTTCATGTCTTCCAATTTATAGACGGCAGGATGACGGCCACGCACTCGTCCAGTGATACGAAACAATTCGGTGGTCCAATTGGATAAGTAACCTTTCTAGAAAGTGCGTTTGGTTTTGTCAATGCGCACCCAATCTCCTGCTGCCAACACTCCACCATTATATACACTTTTGTACAATTCATAAAAGTTCTTCTTATGTAATTTCTTTTACCTCATGCATAATTTACATCTGGTAAAAAAGAAAGCATTATTACATAAATCTTTCTTTTTTCTTTACGAGGGAAAGTGTTACGACCCTGTAGTTAAATTACATGTGTGTTAAAATTTGAATTCTTTCTAAATCTTTTTATTTCATTTGTATTTCATTTTTATATCATTAAATTTAATTATTATTGTGATAATGATTATGTTCGCAGGGTCTGATATTTTGTTAGAAACGTCGTGTTTATTATGAACGTAAATGTGACTCGCGTAAGCACGATTTTTTCATGACCGTTTTGTCGAGTCAAGTAAACAGTCGGAAATAGCTATGTAAATGATTGGTTGTAACCACGGTCATTACTAATAATACTTGTTGACATTCTATACTACGTTGGCGATATTTCGAAATCTCCATGATTTCTTCATGCGTGTGCATGGGATGACGTATTAGTTTGCTTTAAAATACTCAGGTAGTTGCGAAATAGTCTAGAGTCATATTTTAACATCTTAGAGAGTCACATCGTAACATCTTATAGAGTTTCTAAATACCTTAAGAAGAAGGTATTCTTTTGTGCTGGAAAGGGTTGTTCGTTCGTACGTATGAATAAAAACATGTGTTTTGCTATTGACGATAGCTGTACTTCATCTACCTTTTAAATAATAATTATTTTCCCTGGAGAACTACACAAGTGGCTTTGGACAAAAACATTTGCTGAAATTAATTCTAAACTGGAACAGGACAATACAAATTGTGATTCACAGTGAAACTTCTGGATATTTGTGTTTAACCTTCGTCTAACATCATCATCCGCCATCTTGGAACGGAATTGAGATTCAGACTACGTCAATTTAGAACTGTTTATTCACAGGACTTATGCGTTTTCACAATTTTAGAACAAATTTTTGGATCTTCTTCGTAAATCGAAAGTCTTGTTTCATATTTGTACCTTTTCACCGTGTTTTCTAGGGAAATAAATTATTTTTGTTAAAATTTACAAAGCTTGTTGTAGTCACTCTTTTCTTTGTGTTACTTTAAACGAGCGGATACGTAACAAAGGTCATAAGTATTCTGATTGCATGAATAAAAAGCCAGATATATACTCACATTTAAATGATGCGTCACTTCAAAATACACACACGCAAAGACCTTTCCTATAAACATTATAGTCTTAGTACAAATTAATAATAAAAACAAATTTCAAAAAGACAAGTTACACAATTTGTTATTATTATTATTATTATTATTATTATTATTATTATTAATTATAATCAGTGACATATTGAAAGTCAACATTTTAGACTCGTAACTGCTTGCTAAACATATGCAGAATGGAAATGACCTTGAAGCCAATAACTGGCTGTATGAAATATGAGTGCTATCCATGTATGTAATACGAACGGCAGAATTAAGATTTACTATGGGTAGGATTGATAGCATTTCTTGCTACGGTACCAATAAATGCAGTAAAACAGATGCAACATTTTATATTTCAGAGCATGTCCTTGTGGAACTGAAGATTGACCATGACACAATGTGCAAATTAATTTTCTGATTGATTGAATGATAATTAGGATATATAGATATATGACTAGCATATATAGACACATAATCAGTCAATGAATGTCTCTGTTAAATGCTGATCCTTTGTGCCTAATTTACCAAGGATGGAACTTCTGGGACTGTCAAGCAATCACGGGACATCTACGGACAGGATAATTTAGTTTTTACTTTTGTGAACTTTCATGACCTCAAAATGGTAGTCAGGTGGACAAAAGTTCACTGCATTTGCTTGTTAGTTATTACCACCTATAAGACAGGCGTGAAATAAACATTTTCGAACGTTTTTAATTTTTACCTTTTATCAACTCCCATGTATATGAGTACTATATATTCTCAGTCGTCAATTTGTTTTGCTTCTTTCTGAGTACATATCCTGCCTGAGCGAAAAGTTGTATTTGTTTGCTCAATAAGCTTATAGCATAGCTTTTTGTCTTTGTTACATCACGCATCGTCAATTCCTAATTGATATTTAGTACATTTTAAAAACCGCTGGACCAATTTGCAACATCTGATATATTTGGAATTCTTCAATAAAACTGTTTGTCGCCATCATATGTATTACCAGATCCATTAATAATTAGCATATAATCCCATAATTTAAATCTCGCGAGAAACATTTTATTTGACTCATTCAAATGACGAAACAGTGAACTGGAAGGGTAGGGCTTCTGTCACATTTAATATTGACCACCTTTTTTGTGAAGTATTGTTTCATTCTGTAATAAAGGTTTAGACTCGCTCACCTTGTGATAATTATTATTCCTGCAAGAAATAATCTTCACGCAATCACTTTTATAAAACTGCGCTTTGGAATCTCAATTAATAGCAAACAGTACTCCAATATGGTCGCTGTTACTAAAAATAGAACAGCATACAAACAACTTCTCAAATCCAAATATTTATAGAAAGTATAAGGTCATTCTGATTTGTTAAAATTTTGTCGATCTATGTCGAAAAATGGTTGATGGTACTAAATATAGCGCTCAGAGAAACACTAGATTTGTTTCAAATCTAGAAGCATAACGTGGATGTTGAAAGCTTTTAGATAGTTAAAACTTATGCTACATACATACATACATACATACATACATACATACAGACATACATACATACGTACATACATACATACATACATGCGTGCATGCATGCATGCATGCATACATGCATACACGTACGCACAAAGATACACATGGATACACACGTCCAAACATACATACACACATACGTGCATTTATTTGTGATGAAGAAAGACACAAATTGGCGCCATTTGTATACATTTTTCAATTCTCGATATTTTATTGAGTCATCCTAGATCAGTATAATTGCATTAATTATAAATAATTAGAGCAATAATCACAACGCTATTCAAAACACAAATACCAATCATTGGATTTATTATTTCAAAATTAATTGAAGTCCTGCATACTAATGGTGTACTTATATTCTTTGTATGATTAGCATCATGAGACAAATGGTGAAAGACGGCCAGTGGTATACTAAGTTAAATGATATTTAGTTCAGATATTTCCACAGACATATTTGTATGACTGCATGTACTTTAAGAGGTTTCATTTTGCTTCTTTTGTGTTTCAATATGTTACTTTATGTGTTTCAAGATCTTGTATCTTTTTCTGAATTTGATGAACTTGATATATTCTATGTTGAAGTGGAAATAACGTCAGTCAGTCAATCATACATTAACGGTCTTTCTTTTCGGACAGTAAAGGGAGCGATTAACTGTATATTTAGATCTCAGTTTCACAAAAGTTCAAATATACTTGTCGACTAAATTATCTATTGAAATTGTTTCCAAATAACTTTCAGCAATTTGTTCAAGATTCAATGACTTCCAATGCATTGTATCATGAAGATTTGCCATGAGAGCACCTGTAATATGTAAGGATATTAGAGCGTAGTGTGGTGTAAATCAGTGGAATATAAACACACTTGAATAGAGGACGATGTGTACAGTTTGTGGTTCTTCATGATACGTACTTACCTACTCAATTACATAATTACATACACGTATGAACGCACACATGCTATGGCCTTGATGAAATGTTTTTTAATGTTACACGTTCATTTAAGGTGCATGCCAGTAAACGTGATAAAGATGCAGTCAAGTTGCAGTTGCAGAGATATGAAACGTTTATTATAGCTCAGTAGGAATACATATCGTCCAAGCAAGACTTCAAGTATTATCGTTTCGATAGAAAAGCATGAAACATTTGCTCCACGATGCAATTAAACAAGCTGATCGCTGAAGTGATTTTTGGCCACGTGATATAGCTATTATACTAAGTAGGAGTCTCAAGGTTTTCATTCTAGCTGCCCTTCAACGCTTGCTTGCTCTATTCCTGTAATATCTGTTTCTGATTGAATTTATTAAAAACTGTACGTTGTTAGTCTGAGGATCTACTATTGTGTAAACTAATAATTTTGAGTATTTGAAGAGACGTCTCCATTTTGCATTATATTATATAACAAATTTCCAAGATACTTCCAACTAGATCAAGTTATTCAGTTAAGTTGGTATTCTGTTTTATGAAGGTGTTGTAGTAACCTAACAACCTTCGGTTCCATTTGTCAATAGCTGTTTGTTGTTCGTATATCTATTTTTTGGCTAGGAGATAAAACCACAAAGGGTACTTCTACATTTTCAGTACACCATGAACCTTTTGATGATGTTATTCAACGTTTGCTTCATCAATAAGTTATATGTTATCGTCAATGACTGAAGTTTGCGCTCAAACGCTGATTTATGAAAACAGCTTTGAAAACATACTGCCCGATAGTCCTTACAAATTTTAAGTGTTGCTGAAAGATCTAGTTAACAATACTGATATTTTATCTTACATATGCCTCAACACTGACTTAATGCAATCTCGTTGAAAGTAGAAATGAAAAAATGAATACATACATACATACATACATACATACATACATACATACATACATACATACATATATGCATGTCTGCATGCATGCATGCAGACATACGTACATACATTCATACATTCTCGCTACATGCATACATTCATCCGTAATTTTGACATATATTACGAAGAATAAATGAAGAATAAATAATACAGGATAAATTTTCAGATATCAGAGCTGGTGTAAAGACAGAGGATAGCAGGATAAAAGATTGGGGTTTATCCCACTAGAGTTCTCCACATCAATGTACATGTCTAGCTACAATAACGTAGCCTCGACCTACAGCTGCATCGGTCAAAAAAAGGATGTCGGGGCACCAATATTAGAATTAGGACAGACCAGGGGTTCTTCTAAATCTCGTCTATATAAGGCGATCCATACCCTTCTTATTCTTCAATATTTATCTTGTCTGAAAATCTAAAAGCAAGACGTATCGCCTTTTAAAGTGTCACTTGGTATAAATAAATGCTTTGGAATGGACTGTTCACCTTTGTTACAGTAATACACGATTGCGATAAAGGATTATCGTTTTGGCAGCAATGACTTCACACACGTTTGGCGGTCCGGAGTTAAACGAAAACTGCCGATGGGAAAAGTACAGTATAAAGAACAAACCATTCAAAGTAATTATTCATTTCCTGAAGGCAGTCAAATGCAAGAATATTTAGTGTGAAATGTACCTCACTTTGAATGTCTTCTATTGTTCAGAATTTTATTTGAGCAGATTAGAATTTTGAGACAGAGCAGATTATATGTTTATTGTTATATTTCTATCATTAAAAATATTGCATTCAACTCATTTTGCTGATATTTCTTCCCATATTTTGCATGTATTGAGATGTAGTTATATGAGGTGCTATACAAATGAAACACGCCATATGGATAATTTCTACTTTTTAAGTCAGTATGGCTAAATCCACTCAAGCAACAGCAATACTGATCAAGTTGATAGAAGGATTAATAGTTAAACGTGATAACACAATTCTCAGCATTAAACAAATACATATTTCGCCTGTAGGCATTTTTGTCTTTAAAAGAATCAATATGGAACGAACATTTGCCTATATTTGAAGGATAAATAGTGAAAGAAAACAGTTTGTCGCCTTTATTAAATATGTTTTAGACATTGTTTTTAATTGCATTTTCCACACAAATGTAGTTTTCGTGTTGACATCTGACATGTTCGGTACCTTTTGCTAATGAACATGCCTGTACTGCATTCAGAATGAGTGAATAGCTTCCTGAGCATGAACCTCAATGTGCTTTAAAATACTGATTATCAGCTAAGCTACTTAGAGATTTTCAAGTTCACCTCAGTGTACTTCAAAATATGTATTACAGGTAAAGGTGATATACATGTCCTGATATCTGTGGTGTTAGTGAACAGTTGCATAAAGTACACAGAGGCCACGCGCAGGATGATACCAAAAGGATACGTCTTGGGAATGCGTACACTACGAGAGGAGACAAAAATCGTGTCAGATAAGCACAAATTAAGTCAATGAATGTATATAAACTCCTAAAGAAATTATACGGAATTATATTGTAGTTGTCTCCTACCTTGCACCAAAAATGCCTGTCAAATGTGACGCAGCCATGTTCCTCTTTTGTATTTATCTTTGAAACGTTAACCTCTACATGTAACTTTTCCTGACTATGAAACGCTGTGCTTCTGAATTACAGATAATTAATAACGCATAACTATCTATGAAATATTTACCCTGATCCTACTCTATTACGTTAGATACTGTTACCTGTCTAGGCTCGTACAAAGTAACAAAGAAAAGAGTGAAGCCAACAAGCTTTGTAAATTTTAGCAGAATAATTTATTTCCCTAGAAAACAAGGTACAAATATGAAAAAGGACTTACGGTTTGTGAATATAATCCACAAATTAATCCTAGAATTTAAAAATAGAAGTCCTATCACTAAAAAGTTCTAAATGAATCAAAGTTCGAATCCCGATGAAGTTTCAAGATGGAAGACGATGACGTCCTCTATAATCTTTTTTTGTGTTGTTGTGTCAACAGTTCCTTGTTGAACCACCAGTTCCGGCTTTAGAATTCCGAATAATTTTCAGTAAATGTCTTTGTCCAAGAATTTTGATGATCACTACATGAAGTCTCCAGGGAAAATATTTTTAAAAAAAAATAAAAACTAAATTCAAATTGGCACCAACAAAATAAATACCTTTGAGCCCCAAAGTATGAATTACGACTGAATTAAATTACTATAACACATTACTTTAACTCCAACTACAACGCAGAATGGACCACGTGATAGGGTCATGTGATCACCCTCTTTCGAGAAACGTAGTAACATCATATGTCAATTATTATGTCCGCCATGGACGAATTCTATTCTACTGAACTAATCTTACTTTATGATTCAAAAATAAAAAAGTTGTTTACAACAGAGCTAAACTGGCCCTGAAATCTGGGTCAACAAAAGATACAATGTTTCTACGAACTGCGTATTTATCAGGCTAAAAAGAACTGAATTAATTTTACAGGGAAACTGTCAAATCCAGTGAATAAAGTTATCATTACAATAACATGTAATGAAATAAAATAAAATAAAAACGAAATTTAAAACTAACACACAAGTAATTAAATTACATATACGTAGCAGTACATAATATGAGCTTATAACTGCGAAGTGGATTTTCTGAGCATGAATATGCAACATTGGAAATCGATGTTGTTTTTGTTGGTTTTGTGCACGTATCACGATTTTCAACTCATGATATAACATACATGGAGGCTAGTATAACTGGTTAAGGAAGAACCCTGAAGAAAACCAGGGAGGTGCCACTGACCCACAGGAAGTTACTGACAAGATTTCTCACATACCCACATAAGCCAAACCCGAGACTCGAACCCATGCGGACAAAAGTGATATGCTAGTGATCGGTGACGGAGAGTGCTTTAGACCATTCGTCTATCTTGAGCCCACTGGAAATGCTTACATGTAGATAGCGCAGGAACCAATTAACGTCTTTTCGCATCTCCCGTAATCTGGAATGTTATACGTTAATGCTGATCAATGTTAGCTAACCACACTCACCGTGACATGTGGTAAAATATGACATCGGACATACTGTAGAATAGTTCTTTCATTTCGTGATTTAAAGAAATTCTTTACAATATGTATCAACCGAAAAAAGATTGAAATGTTACATTCTTTCTTATAAGATTCTATCAGTCCTCATGCTGGTATATACTACCGATGATGGATAAAAAGAAACAGTAACTTGAAAAACTATATAAGAGTCATTTGTCTGACAGACTGGATGATGGCTGGAATATTCTGTGTTATTTAATTAATATAATAAGTAACATCAGCTAAATGTCCAACTACAGATAATAAAATAAGAAAGTCAATGGATTGGATTTCTTTTTCATATTGTAGTATGATGTCTTTTGTAGCTCAAGTTTCCCATAATTGATAGAACTTGTACTATGTCTTGGAACGCTGTTTTCTTCATGGAGAACTGCGCAACCGATGATGTGTAGCAGTTTAATACGTTAGACTCGAATGGAGCATGCGCTGAATATGTTGCGGAGGACAAGAAATTTGCATAGATGATCACTCGTTACCATGTCGTTTCCAAGATGCATTGGCCGTGGTTTTGGAAATTTTATATCGGATCACTAAGTCGGTATTTACTATTACGTTAATGACTTAGAATATGGAAGAGCAGACATAGTATTTGTAGTAGTCTAAGTTTGAGGTTGAAAAAGAATTTGTTCGTGGCTTAGTTATACCCAACTTACTTTATTCTGACACATCATGTGACTCAATTTATAGTATAATAGTAGTAGTAGTAGTAGTAGTAATATGCCAGTGTTTGGAGAATATACTATATTTGCCTATATACCTATTTAAGTGTGTGTGTGTGTGTGATTTGGATTTTTGACGTAGCTTTAAAGTTTCTTCACTCATATCGCTACGATGTCTGCAGTGTGGCAGTTTATAGTGATGTCTAGCACTGGGGCATCATGCTGCAGACATGTAGCATGATGTCCCACCCAGTCACATTATCCTGATACAAGGCCAACCAGCCCTAACACTAACCTCTTAATGCGGAGCGATTAGTGAGGAAGCTGTTAGTACCATTTTTAAAAATCTTTGCTATGACTCGGCCGGGGTTCAAATCCGCGAACTCCAGCATCCGAAACGGACGCTCTAACCACT